>JXCR01148038.1:345043-430211 GCA_002079205.1 Phalaenopsis hybrid cultivar
TATATATATATATATATATTTATATATATATGTAAATTAAATGCCTCTCCGAATCAAGCGATGGGATTTTGATTCCGGAGAACAGCTTCCAACGGGCAACTCCAAAAGCCAAAATAGTGTCGATAGCTCCTGGCGACTCCATTGAGGATGGTCTTCTCTGTCCATTTAAATAGGGGAATCTTATCTGCATACATCGGTAATGTGTCCTTGTCCCTTATGGACCAGATTACCCTTCTTCCATTGGTATGCTCCACCCAATTCTTTCTTAGGTGAGTACAGTCAACTCCTTCGGACTTCAGGATCGACTGTTCAACCACCTTTGAACATAAAGGTTCAGATGTTCATTAGGACTTTTAAATTTTGTGTGGGGTCGGACCCCCAATCAGTGTGTTGGTGGATTAGTTCCACCTGGGCATAGTGTGTTTTAAAGTTGGTCTGGCACTGGGTCCTAAACACTTCACATCTCTCATTTGAGTTTGGTTTGCTGATTTGCAAATTAAATTGTATTGTGTCGTGCTGCGTGTGCTATTTAATTCTCCTTATATTAAATAAATCTTTCTACTTTCAAACTGTTTTTACTAAAATTTAAAAATCTCCACAAATTAAATAAAGACTTACGCAGTCTACAGATCGACCTCTGTTTAATCTTTTTGCCGGCACTAAGATTATGAGGTATTGGCCAAATAGCCAACCCCAGAGCTTTCTCTTTTGAAGCTGCTGCAATGTCGTCCCCAATGCTCACTTTTTCCTACGACTTGCCCACGAGCCGCAGTGCCCATAATGTCGCTCCCACCATCAAGTTCAAAGTTGAATTTGAAGATCTCGAGGTTGTTCGCGGGAAAGCCCTGTTCATTGTAATGAAAGTCGCCGCACCAGAGGTTCAAGAACTGTTTGCCTAGTTTAACCTGAACTGCCTTTACAATTTTCCTTCTTGTAAGAAGTTCAAGACTACTGCCGCCTTGGCACCTACCAAGTTCGTTCTTCCTGCTTCTAATAAAGGAAAGGAAGTAATGATCTTTGAAGACCTAACTGAAGGGTTAGCTGTTCTGCCCTCAGTATTTGAAATCAGATCAAGTTCGAGGACTTCACCGTTAACCCAAACCAAAAGGAGAAACCGCAACAGGAAGCTCTGGAGGACTACTAAAGCCCAAACTCTTAAAGAAGTACTTATTGATGAAGATCCTTACCAAGATGAGTCAGGATTACCGGGCACCTATCCACTTCTGTTAGGGAGTATTTGATCCCGACTTAATGCTTATGCACAGTATAGCAATAGTTCTGATGGTATTTTTCACTTATATTTTCTTATTTTACAACAAAAGCAAAAACTTGATCTTTAATAAAAATAAGAATTTAACTTTTTAATTTATATATATTTATATTGGGATGCCACACAAGTATACGTATCGTTATCAAGTAATATAGTACTTTTTGATTAAGACCTGAATATCGAACCCACAGGGAAGATTATGCAACATGCACTTTTTAGAAAGTTTTTATATTTTTAAAAAAGATAATTACTTAAACTAAAAATGTTTTTTTGCAGGAATTCAAATTTAAATATTTTTGGTATTTTTTGATATTTTAACAAAACAGTAATAACTTAAAAAGATAACCAAAGTTTTTGAAGAAGAAAAGTACTTAATATGAAAATATCTTACTTCTTATAATGAATCAGTAATAAGTATAGGAATTATGTTGTGGAAGTATGCAAATTATGTTGTGCCAAATAAGAGCAATAATATTCTTTACCCTTACTAGACATGCTATAAAGAACATTGGCTAATTTAATGTTTAAATAGTTCTGAAGACCGGGTAGGCATGGAAGATACTAGCTCTCACTCTAGAGTACCATCGATTCCCTCCACCTGGGGGCTAACATTCTTGTATCATAATCTAAAAAAATAAACCAAGTTTAGGGCTTTAACCTATTACTTTAAAGTCCTCTAACACTACACCCATCAATGAATATTTTCCTATTTATTTGCACTCAATCATATGAACTACATTCTCAATTCATCCAACTTATGTGATTCTACCAATTGTTGACTTAGACAATACCAGCCCGGTTCTTACATGTTCTCACAACAAATTTTAACACCAATTGTTGATTGAGACAATACCAACCCGGTTCTTACATGTTCTCACAAGCAAATTTTAACATCTGGATTGGTCCCGAAAGACAATACCAGCCCGGTTCTTACATGTTCTCACAACAAATTTTAACATTTAGGATTGGCCAAAAAATACCAGCCCGGTTCTTACATGTTCTCACAACAAATTTTAACATCTGGATTGGCCAAATCAGTTGTTGACTGAGACAATACCAGTCTGGTTCTTACATGTTCTCACAACAAATTTTAACATCTGGATTGGCCAAATCAAGAAGTAAAACAATACCAGCCCGGTTCTTACATGTTCTCACAACAAATTTTAACATCTGGAATGACCAAATCAAGAAGCAAATGAAGTGCATGGATTTAAATCATCACAACTTCTTCCAACATTGTCAAATCAAGAAGTAAATGTCTGGTTCTTACATGTTCTCACAACAAATTTTAACATCTGGATAGACCAAATCAAGAAGTAAATGGTCGGCTCAGTTCTTACATGTTCTCACAACAAATTTTAACATCTGGATTGGTCAAATCAAGAAGTAAATGATCTGATTCTTACATGTTCTCACAACAAATTTTAACATATGGATTGGCCAAATCAAGAAGTAAATGAAACATGGATTTAAATTATCACAACTTCTTCTAACATTAAAGATCAATACTCTCCATAACTTTCATCCAACACTTTTAATCATGTTCTCACAACAAATTTTAACATCTGGATTGGCCAAATCAAGAAGTAAATGAAGTGCATTGATTTAAATCATCACAACTTCTTCGAACATTAAAGATCAATACTCTCCACAACTTCCATCCAAAACTAAAATCAATATAACTACTTCCATCATTAAAGTTCAATACTCTCCACAAATTCCATCAAAAACCTAATTTCTTATCATTTTAAGAAGAAAATTAAAAAAAAAACAACTCAGAATCCATGGAGAAAACAAAACCACACTTTAGTTTAAAAAAAGAAATCATTATCAAACCAACAACAAGTCTCGATTAAAACCAAAGGTAGCCTAAAACAAAAAGATAAAAACTTATCTCAAGTCCCCCACCAAACTCTTGAAGTTCCTTTGAATCTCCTCTTTTATAATCACTCAAAGTAAAACAACAAAAAGGATAAAGTGAATAAAATGTCGTTCCTGAAAATCTCTCCGAACTAACTCCTAGAGAACTTTCAAAACTTGCCAATATTTTCCAGACTCTTTTCTAAGTCCTCTCTTATTTCTTTTATAGTTTTCCAAGAGGTGCCTTGGGATCTCTTCAAAATGTGTCTTGATTCGATGTTTTTTCCAAGAGATGCATCCTTTCATGATAATTTTCGTCCATGGTGGTCACAACCACCTATTAAGCCAATGGGTGCCTCAAAAATCTCTTCGAAATTTGTGAAAACTGATTTTACTCATCTAGTAACTGCCACTGGCGCTTAAGCCTAGGGTCTCAGCGCTTAGGCACAGCCTTCTCTATTTAACCGACGCTTAGGCGCCCAAACTCTTTTGGACAACTTTTTACTTTTTGCACCAAATTTGATCCTTTTTCACTCCTTTAAGTATTTTTTTCCATTATTTCTTATATCTGCAAGAAAAACACAACAATACCTTCCATTAAAGTGCAATATCTCAAAAATAGGTATAAAATTGTGTCTAAAAACACTATATATTTTTGGTGTATCAAAATCCCCCAAACTTAAAATGTTACTTGTCCTAAGTGACAATTCAATCTTTAAAAACCAAATATGTATGATATGTATATGAGTTTCTTTATAAGTTACTAAAATTTAGATTTAGAAATATAGTAGTCAAGTTTAGAAAAAATAATTAGTAAATGAGACCAACTTAAAGTCTGAAAATTTTTAATGTTAAGAACTATGAAAATATGGGTTCCTATCTAATTCATAAATATTGTAATATCTCTAAATTTAGATTCTAGTTCTTTTATTTTCTCTACTTAAAAATTTTTATTAAAAATATTTTTACCTACTATATTATATTTATAAGCTTAAGATTTTACTAAGTCTTATACTTTAAAAAGATCAAATGTAGAACTAATTTTTGATTAGGCATTAATGCTCAAGCTTTTCCTCCCTTATATTTCTTTTCTTCTTCTTTTCTTTTTCTTTTCTTTTCTTTTTCTTTTTCCCTTTTTCTTTTTTTTTCTTTTTCAGGTAAGGATTACTATATCTGGATAGGCCTTTAAAGATTTTGAATTCCACTTCTCCTTTCCTAAAGTAAAGTCTAGATATAAAACTTCTTCTTATAAATCTAGTAATAGTTTGAAAATCATTTTAATAAAAGAAATTTAAATAATAAAAATAAAAGTCTAAACTATCTAAATTTTTCAAAAATACAATTTTTCTTACTAAAGATAGTCACTTAAAATTTTAACTAAATTTTCTTACTCATTTCTAAAATCAAATTTTACTTCCCTAATATTTAAAATTTTAATTAAATTTTCTTACTCATTTCTAAAATCAAATTTTAAAAATTTTAACTAAATTTTCTTACACATTTCTAAAATCAAATTTTACTTCCCTAATATAACTTCATATACATACCTTACTCATTTCTAAAATCAAATTTTACTTCCCTAATATAACTTCATATACATGATCATTTTTTCTTTTAAAATCAAATTCACTTTGTAGTTCATTTAAGAACAAATAAAATTCAAGTTTTGAAAATATTTTTCATTCCCCACCAAACTTAATTTTCTTATAATAGATTAAACAGTTTAACATTAGATAATTATATAGGCAGGAATGAAAATTGAAATAACATGCTAACAGGAATTTTTACATCTTAGTTATACAAGTATAAAACTAAAGACAAGAGTAAAATTAATTTTGATCAAATTTTCTAACATTTTATTTTAGTTTAACATGTAGAGATTCAATAGACTTCTAAACAGTGGGTATAAAAGCAAACAACACACTAACATGATAAAAGAAAAATACAGGGTAGCAGTTTCTGAATTTTAAAATTAGGATCTAAGCTAGCAAGATTTTTAACTTTAAAAAAAAGACATTAAATTAAGTTAAGTTCTAAACTAACCAATCCACAATACTAAAAATCAAAATAGTTACTACCCTAAAATTTTAAAAACAAAATATTATCTAACACAACAATCACAACAATAATAGAACAAAAAAATTCAAAACACAACATAAAACATAGTCCACAATATCACATAATTGCATCTGTAGCAGTACGACATCACAAAGTCCATAACAAAGCACAAACATAACAATACATCAAACCAAATCAAGTTTAACACATCATCTCTCATCTCTACTCCTCTCCACTCTCAGAATCGCCACTATATCATTTTTTTTAGGCTCATAGTCAAGATAATGAGGATATTGAGGAAACACTACTCCTAGGTCACATCTAATCAGGCCCTCCATAGGTGGGTATAATTTCTCCTCAAAGTCACTCTCTCCTATTATACCTATTTATATGCTTAGCAAGTTGTTCTAGATTTTGAACTTTATCAGTGGTAGTGGATATGAGCCATCATCTTTCGTAATAACTTCTCTTGAGTCTCAGTTGACTCACCTCGAGATGTAGAATCACGTGAAGCAGATGGTCTTGATGAAGATGAAGCAGAGGTAGATGCAGCAGATGTCTTTAATCCATAGCTTCTGGAAAATCTTCCTCGCCAGCCAAAAATTGAATGCTCCGAATAAGTTTTCACATTCACTTTTGTAATGGGCTTCAGAGGCAACAGAACTTCCTCCTAACTATCATACTTTACTCCAACCTACTTGCATAAAGAAAATATCAAGGAAGCAAATCCCATACCTGTAGTAGTAGCAGCAACAACTGAACTGATGATAGTGTGATAGATCAAAGCCCCTATGTTGATGGGCTTTCCCTCCTGAATACAATAATTCAATGGTGCTCTCTCTGTGGTCACTTCACTGAGATGATTTGTAGGAAGCATACGAGCAGATATTAAATAGTTCTAAGCCTTTGATGGTGCACACAACTTTGACGTTAGAAAATTTACTCTCCTCTCATTTGTAATCTTCCAAAGTCCTCTTCCAACAATCAAATAAGATATGATCTCATCCAATTCTGCTTTCGTAGGACTATAATTTGCATAAAAACACAAAGTCTCCGATGTTAAATAGTAAAGCAAGTTGATTACCTTTGGAGTGAAAGATCTCAATTCCCTCGAACCATAACTCGATCGTCCTCAGCCTCTGGGAGATTTGCATAAAACTCCCTTACAACAAAAATTATAGTGATAGCAGAAAAATAACAAAACTGTTCCCACTGTCGGCGGACTATCAGGTCTTCCACTTCTCAACCTGGACTCTTAAAACATCGCTCCTGAATCAATTTTTGTGATCGTAGAGCGTCACTATATTGATCCTGAGCTTTTGACCTGACAAATTTTCTCGAATCAATTGAGCTCTTTCTTTTGCTCCTTTTTATTCTTGGTGTCATCCTACAAATTTGATAAATTCCAAAAATAACTATAAAAATCAAGTTTAAATCACTAAACTAAACTTCCAAAATCACTAACTAAACTTCTCAAGTAATTTCCATAGATTTTTTTTCACTTTTCACCATGAATAGTAAATTGTCGAAATCTTCCAAATGTGCTTAAAATATATGGTGAAAATCTAAAATTTTTTAATAGAAGTAAAGTTCTTACCTCAAGGAACTTGTATCTAAAAAATTTCACTTGATTCCACCAAGAAATCTCCAAATTTAACTTGCCCTACCCCTCAAAATCGCGAACTCGAGTTGGGGAAGACGATAAGAGGCGTAACAAATGGCATTTTTTGACCAAAAATTCACTTTTAACTGTTCACGAACCAGTTTTAGTGAATCGGCGCTTAAGCGCGGGTAAGTGGCTCTTAGGCGCCTACGTCTAGGGTTGGCTCACGCTGAAGCACGAAATGTGGCGCTTTGGCACCAGTGCACAATTTTTGAAATTTTTAATTTTAAATAAAATGCACTATTAGCCTAAGTAAACCACCCCTAAATGGTCTTATAGCACTTAAATGATTATTTTTACTTCCTATAACTCCCTTCTCTCTCAAATTCTCCATAATAATTAATTCAATTTGAGGCTAAAAATAACACAAATTTTCACAAAAAATAAACTTATATTAATTCACAAACAAGTACAAACACATTTAACACTTAGTTCTCTCTCCAAATAGTCATGGATGAGAAAATTTTCCTAAAAAAATACTTAACACACATTTACAATTAAACACATAAGTGACACAAACACTAAACACAAGACATAAACAACTAACACATTACAAACATGACTCCAAACACACAATTCCTAACACTTAATTTAATGTCACTCTTCATTAGAAGAATGAATTCTTGTCTCTCAGTAGTCTCTCCAAGAGTATAGAGTTGATAAAACGCACAGTGGTGACGACCTCTAATACTATCACCTTCGATCCACTTTTGATTAAGGAACTTCGCCTTATCCGCTTTCTCTACATAATTGGTATGGTTGAATTGCATCTTAAGTTGCCACCAAATATGTTCTAGATGATCATGCAATTCAAGCACCTTAGTCTCTAATACAGATATAGTATTCTCCATCTGGTTTATCTTCTCCGATATCCCTTCAATACTAACGGCTAAGAAACCATTATACATCTCCTATGCACTTTTACTAATGAAATTCTTCCTCATGGCTTCTTCCTTCTTCAAATCCATCTCCCGTGAAGACATTTTCTCTAAATCTCTCTCTTCTTAGACTTTTAGGGCTAAAAATAATCCGGGGTAAAATTCCTTCACAAACCCCTTCTATTTATAGGCCTAATTCCCCCCTCATAACTTCTAGTCACAACTAGAAACTGCCAAGACACGTTTATTCCAACTAAATTGCAGTTAAACCTTCTAGAAATCAAAATTTGCACAGGTAATTAAATTGTCATGTTTAAGCGCCGGATCTTGAGCTTAAGCGCCAGTGCACATTTTTGCACCAGTCAACTTAACGTCCAAATTCTCATTCTAACATGTCTAGGTCACTAAATAAAGTCTAAAAATCATTACTAGCACATAATAAATTCAAAAGTACTATCCTAAATTTTTTAATCAGACTCAAAACAACAATTAAAGCAAAAACACACTGATAACTATGTGTTGCCTCCCACAAAGCGCTTGGTTTTATGTCGTCAGCCTGACGTAACTAGTGCTCATTCTAGTTAACCCAACATCATTCCATCATTATATTTATGTTGATCTTCTATATAATAAGGTTTCAGTCTATGTCCATTCACTTTAAAAATTTTCTCATAATTAGAATCTTTAATATCCACAGCTTCGTAAGGCTAAACTTTTATCACAACAAATGGGCTCATCCACCTGGACTTAAGTTTGCTTGGAAATAATCTTAACCATGCATTATATAGCAAAAATTGTTGTCCTGGCTAAAAATTTTTAGTAAGAATCTTTCGATTATGCCACATTTTCATCTTTTCCTTATAAATCTTAGCACTCTCATATGATTCATTCCTTATCTTTTCAAGCTCATTTAATTGTAACAATCTTTTCTCACTAGTATCTTTTAAATTATAATTAAACTCTTTAATATCCCAATATGCTATATGCTCAAGTTCAACTGGTAAGTGACAAGCTTTCCCAAATATTAGCCTATATGGGGACATTCCTATAGGAGTTCTATATGCAGTCCTATAAGCCCACAAAGCATAGTCAAGTTTGACTAACCAATCCATTTTTGTTAGATTCACAAATTTTTTCATAATTATTTAATTTTCCAACTGGATAATTCATTCAAACCACTTGTCTGAGGATGATAAGCAGTAGTAATCCTATGATTTGTATGATATTTCTTTAATAACTTTTCCATAATGGCATTTCTGAAATGACTTCCCCCATCATTAATGACAACTCTCGACATCCCAAATCTACAAAATATGTTTGTGTTCAAAAATTTTGCAAAACTTTGAGCATCACATTGAGGTAAAGCAATAGCTTCTATCCATTTGGATACATAGTCCACTGCTAACAGAATAAAAAAAAATTCTGAAAGATGGTATAAATGGTCCCATGAAATCTAATCCCTAAATATCAAATATTTCAACTTCTAGCATATAATTGAGAGGCATCTCATTTTTTCTAGAAATATTGCCTACTCTTTGACAACTATGACAGGTTTTGATATAAGCACTAACATCTCTAAAAATTGTAAGCCAATAAAATCTAGATTGTACAATTTTGTATGTTGTTTTATCAACACCAAAATGTCCCCTAAAATCAGAATTATGACATTTTTGGATAATTTCATAATTCTTCTAATGGTACACATCTCGAAAGATCAGATCCTTTCCTTATTTATATAAATATGGGTCATCCCAAATATAAGTCTTAGCTTCAGAAATAAAATTACTCATTTGTTGGTATTTCATTCTATAGGGTTTAAGATCACTAACAATATAGTTCACAATGTCGGCATACCACGAAACACGCCGCTCATTTACAGTGAATAAATTTTCATCTGGAACATGTTCATTAATTTCTTTTTCAAAACTAAGTGGTTTTTCTAATTCAAACCTGGAAAAATGATCAATTTCAGTTCCCTTTTAATCTACTATTTCGAAATCAAATTCTTGTAAAAGAATAATCCATCTTATAAGTCTCGGTTTAGAATCATTCTTTTCCATTAAGTACTTAATAACAGAATGATCTGTATGCACTATACAATGAGTTCCAATCAAATATGATCTAAATTTATTAAAGGCATATACTGTTGCTAATAACTCTTTTTCAGTTGTTGTATAATTAATTTGAGTTTCATTAAGAGTTTTTCTAGCATAGTAAATAACTTTGAAAAAGTACCATAAGGACTGGTAAATGTTGTTTTCTCTTGATCCTTAGGAGATATTTGAATTTGGTGAAACTGGTATATCCATCCAGAAAACAAAATTATTTATGCCCAGCTAGTCTATCCACAATTTGATCTAGAAAGGGTAGTGGAAAATGATCTTTTCTATTGGCAAGATTTAATTTTCTATAATCAATGCATATTTTCCACCCTGTAACTTATCTAGCAGGTATTAACTCATTATGCTCATTCACAGTTACAATTACTCCTCCTTTCTTGGGAACACAGTGAATTGGACTAACCCATGCACTAGCTGAAATAGGGTAGATAATTCCAACATCTAACCACTTTAAAATTTCTTTCTTAACAACCTCTTTCATAGTAGGATTTAATCTCCTTTTTGGATTAGCCCTGGGTTTGCAGTTTTATTCTAGATTAACTCTATGCATACAAATTGAAGGACTGATTCCTTTAATATCAGCAATTGCCCATCCGAAGGCTTCCTTTAAATTTTTCAAAATTTTCATCAGCTTTTCTTCTTCCTTTGTTAACTTCGAGGAAATTATAATAGGTAAAGTAGAGGAATCTCCTAAAAAGGCATATTTTAAATGTTCAGGAAGTAATTTCAACTCAAGTTTTGGAGATTTTTCAGTAGATGGACAAAATAATTTATCTTTGTCTATCGTGTCCAAAATTTCAAAACTTTTTTGAACATAACTTGAATCTTCCTTAAAAAGGCTTACACATTGATCTAATTCCTCTTCTTGCTCGTGTTCCAAACCTTTTTCTTCAATTTTTTCTTCATAAGTAGTCTTAAAATGGCAATCGCTCAGATATCTTATAACATCCATTCTATAGCATTCATCATTTTTACCTTTTGCAGGGTATTTCATTGATTTTGAAATGTTAAAAGTAACAATTTGATCATTGACGCACATTGTTAATTCCCCTTTCTGCACATCTATCATTTCTCTTCCTGTGGCTAGGAAAGGTCTCCCCAAAATGAAAGGTATCTCTTTATCTTCCTCCATATCTGGCATAATGAAATCAAATGGAAAGATAAATTGATCCACTTTCACTAGGACATCTTCTATAACTCCTTTGGATAGATTATTGAACGATCTGCTAACTGCAGAGTTATGGTAGTAGGGGTTATTTCTCCTAATCCCAATCTTTTAAATATTGATAATGGAATAAGGTTAATGCTTACACCTAAATCACATAAAGCTTTCCCATAAAATTTGACTCCTATTGCACATGGAATTGTGAAGCTACCAGGATCTTTAAGCTTTTCAGGAAGTTTCTTTTGAATTATAGCATTGCACTCCTCACTAAGTGCAACAGTCTCATTATCTTCAAACTTCCTATTTCGATTGAGAATATCCTTCATAAATTTTACATAGATTGGCATTTGTTCTATGACTTCAGCAAATGGAATATTGATTGTAAGTTGCTTAAGTATTTCCAAAAATTTTGAAAATTGCTTATCCAACTTCTGTTGTCAATGTCTCTGAGGAAATGAAGGTGGTAGTTTTTCTAAATCAATTTTTGGTAGAGAAATAGGTCTTTCAGAATCTTTCAGAGCATCTTCTTTTAATTCTTCAATTTCTTCTCTCTCTGCTTCAATCTTTTTTTGAACCTTACTTTCCAACTCTCTTCCGCTTCTAAGTTGTACGGCATTAACTTGCTCTTTATTTTGGTCTTTTGAATTTGATTCAGTATTTTTAGGAAGTGTTCCTTAGGATCTATTACTTAATGAACTTGTGATTGCCTAAGTTGATTCTCAATATTTCTAACTGTAGCTCCTTGACTTTGTAACTGATTACCCATTTGTAACACCACTTCTTCTATAGACAACTAATATTTCTAATTGTAGCTCCTTGACTTTATAACTGATTTCCCATTTGTAACACCACTTCTTCTATAGACAACTTCTTCTCCTTAAATGTGTATTACTATTGAAAACTTGGAGATAAGTAGATCTATAATTATTATTCCCTTGGTTGTTCTAGTTTCCTATTGGGTTTCCTTGGTTGTTCCCCCTTTGTTGATTATTACCACCCGAATTATTATTCCAGTTAAAGTTGGGATGGTTCTTCCAACCTAAGTTATAATAATTTGAATATGGGTTATTTTGCTTATTATTTATGACAATCAAAGTTTCTAATGATGCTTGAGAATCTACCATTTGGCCTATGAATCCTCTTCAATCATGGAAATTGGTTGAGAAAAATTCATTCCAAATTGGTCTAACTTCCTTGAAATTGTAAAACTTAATTTTCTAACATGGTAAATGCATCAGTTTCATGAATATTGGCTACTTTCTTAGGATTTACCCATGATTTGCCAACATAGTAAATGCATCAGTTTCATCAATATTAGCTACTTTCTTTAGATTCACCCTCTCAGAAGGCCATTGAAAATTATTGGTAGCCATTTTTTCAATTAAAGCATAAGCGTCATGAAATGGTTTTTACATCAATGAACAACCAACACCGGCATCGATAATAGATCTAAGAGAACCAATTAATCCATTATAAAATGTTTGAATTATTAACCAATAGTATAGCATGGTGTGGACACTTTCTTAAGAGTTCTTTAAATCGTTCCCATGCTTCATAAAAAGTTTCCCCTTCATACTGATTAAAAGATGTAATATCATTTCTAAGCTTCGTTGTTTTTTATGGTGGAAAATATTTAGCAAAGAATTTTTTTGCTAAATCACCCCAAGTTATGATAGATCAAGGTGCTAACAAATTCAACCACATCTTAGCTTTATCCCTCAGTGAGAAAGGAAATAACCTAAGTCTTATGGTGTTATCTGAAACACCATCGTATTTAAATGTAGCACACAATTCTAGAAAATTGGTAAGATGTAAATTTGGAACTTCGGCTCGTGATCCCCCAAACTAATTATTTGATACTATTTGGATAATAGCAGGTTTAAGCTTAAATGAGTTAGCCACTACAGTAGGTTTTTAAATACAACAATGAAGTTCATCTACAGTAGGGATGACATAATCTCTTAAAGGTTTAAACTCTTGATTAATTTCAGCATTTTGATTATTTTGGTTTGCCAATTCTGTAATTTTTTTGGATTTTTCAAGATTTTTAATTTTTTTGGCTTTTTTGATTTTTCTAATAGTTCTTTCTAATTGAGAATCATAGGGCACTAGTCCTTCAGAACCTCAACTACGCATACACTAACATAAAATAAAATAAATTAAAATAAAACATACAAAATAAGATACAATATTTAAAGTTTAAATTAGACTTTCTAAAAATAGAAATTTACTTAGTTTTCATCCCCGGCAACGACACCAAAAACTTGATTCCGACTTAATGCTTATGCACAGGATAGCAATAGTTCTGATGGTATTTTTCACTTATATTTCCTTATTTTGCAAATAAACTAAAAACTTCATCCCAAAAAAAATAAAAATTTAACTTTTTAATTTATATTTATTTATATTGGGATATTATGCAAGTATACGTATCGTTATCAAGTAATATAGAACTTTTTGATTAAATCTAGAATATCAAACCCAGAGGAAAGATTATGCAATATGCACTTTTAAGAAAGTTTTTTTATTTTTAAAAAGATAATTACTTGAACTAAAAACTATTTTTTGCAGGAATTTAAAATTTAAATATTTTTTGTATTTTTGATATTTTAACGAAATAGTAACAACTTAAAAAGATAATTAAAGTTTTTGAAGAAGAAAAGTACTTAACATGAAAGTATCTTTCTTCTTATAATGAATCAATAATAAGTATAGGAATTTTGTTGTGGAAGTATGCAAATTGTGTTGTGTCAAATAGGAGTAATAATATTCTTTACCCTTACTAGAGATGCTATAAAGAACATTAGCTAATTTAAAGTTTGAATGGTTCTGAAGACTGGCTAGGCATGAAAGATACTAGCTCTCACTCTAGAGTTCCCTTGATTCCCTCCTCTTGGGGGCTAACATTCTCGTATCAAAACCTAAAACAAAAAACCAAGTTGGGGGCTTTAACTTGTCACTTTAAAATCTTCTAACTCTACACCCATCAATGAATATTTCTATTTTTATTTGCACTCAAACATATGAACTACATTCTCATTCATACAAACTCATGTGATTCTTTCTAATTGTTGGCTGAGATAATACCAGCCCGGTTCTTGCATGTTCTCACAACATATTTTAACATCTGGATTGGCAAAATCAAGAAGTAATGAAGTGCATCGATTTAAATCATCACAACTTCTTCCAACATTAAAGATCAATACTCTCCACAACTTCCATCCAAACTTTATTACTTATCATTTTAAGAAGAAAGATAAAGAAAACTACTCAGAATCCATGGAGAAACTAATTACTTATCATTTTAAGAAGAAAGATAAAGAAAACTACTCAGAATCCATGGAGAAAACAATTACTTATCATTTTAAAAAGAAAGATAAAGAAAACTACTCAGAATCTATGGAGAAAATACCTATCATTTTAAGAAGAAAGATAAAGAAAAATACTCAGTATCCATGGAGAAAACAAAACCACACTTTAGTTTAAAAGAAGAAATCATTGTCAAAAATCATGGAGAAAACAAAACCACACTTTAGTTTAAAAGTAGAAATCATTGTCAAACCAACATACTTCCATCCAAAACTTAATTACTTATCATTTTAAGAAGAAAGATAAAGAAAACTACTCATATCTATGGAGAAAATAAAATCACACTTTAGTTTAAAAGAAGAAATTATTGTCAAACCAACAACAAGTCTTGATTAAAGTCTCATCCAAAACTTAATTACTTATCATTTTAAGAAGAAAGATAAAGAAAACTACTCAAAATCTATAAAACCACACTTTAGTTTAAAAGTAGAAATCATTGTCAATCCAACAAGTAGTCTAAACTTAATTACTTATCATTTTAAGAAGAAAGATAAAGAAAACTACTCAAAATCCATGCCATCCATCACTTTAATTACTTATCATTTTAAGGAGAAAGATAAAGAAAACTACTCAGAATCCATGGAGAAACTTAATTACCTATCATTTTAAGAAGAAAGATAAAGAAAACTACTCAGAATCCATGGAGAAAATAAAACCACTTATCAATTTCAAGAAGAAAGATAAAGAAAACTACTCAGAATCCATGGAGAAAAAAAAAACACACTTTAGTTTAAAAGTAGAAAAATAAAGAAAACTACTCAGAATACATTGAGAAAATAAAACCACACTTTAGTTTAAAAGTAGAAATCATTGCCAAACCACTAAGAAGTCTCTTTAAAGATCAATACTCTCCACAACTTCCATCCAACACTTAATTACTTATCATTTTAAGAAGAAAAAAATACTCAGTATCCATGGAGAAAACAAAACCACACTTTAGTTTAAAAGAAGAAATCATTGTCAAAAATCATGGAGAAAACAAAACCACACTTTAGTTTAAAAGTAGAAATCATTGTCAAACCAACATACTTCCATCCAAAACTTAATTACTTATCATTTTAAGAAGAAAGATAAAGAAAACTACTCATATCTCCATTCAAAACTTAATTACTTATCATTTTAAGAAGAAAGATAAAGAAAACTACTCATAATCCATGGACCATCCATCACTTTAATTACTTATCATTTTAAGGAGAAAGATAAAGAAAACTACTCAGAATCCATGGAGAAACTTAATTACCTATCATTTTAAGAAGAAAGATAAAGAAAACTACTCAGAATCCATGGAGAATAAAACAACACTTTAGTTTAAAAGAAGAAAACATTGTCAAACAAACAACAAGTCTCAATTAAAACCAAAAGTAGTCTAAAACAAAAAGATAAAAACTTATCTCNGTGGAGTCTCGGTGATTAGGCGCAGCCTTCTCTGTTTAACCGGCGCTTAAGCGTCGGATCTAGCGCTTAGGCGCCAAAACTCTTTTGCACAATTTTTCACCTTTTTGCTCCAACTTTGATCCTTTTTCAATCCTTTAAGCATTTTTTTTTCATTTTTACTTGTATCTGCAAGAGAAACACAAAAATACCTTCCATTAAAGCGTAATATCTCAAAAATAGATATAAAAATCTGTCTAAAAATACTATATATTTAGGTGTATCAAGTTCCTAATCCTTGATGTTAATCAGATATTCACTTGTTAATTCCCTAGTGGAAAGAAATAGCACACATAATTCTACACCTCCTTCTAGATCTGTTGACTTATGAGTTTGTGTTGGTTTTGTTGATCTCGTTGGTCAACGCCCATACGCGCGATGTGCATGCCCAACACACCACACCTATTGGGGGTCCATTTGTTAACCTCACTTTTGGTTGAGGTTTAGTTTTTCTTCTTTAGTAGCCAAGGGTCTATTCATAAGACTTTCTTGTTGACTATTCCTAGAAAACTAGAAAAGGACCCTCACCATTAGAATTTCTACCCTCTTCTTTGCTCAACTTGAAGCTCTACATATTGGTCCTAACCTCTAGCACTTAGTAGGTGGGGTCACTATGAGGGAGCTCAAGGAGAGTCTCCGTAAGACTGCCTGACCTTAGGGTTGACCCTAGGTGTTGATCTAGAGCTAGTGCACTAACTTACACTCACTCTCACCCACAATCACTGACAACCCTAAACCCAAAACTATTAACTTTGATCCATTAATCTTTTGGGAAACTCATGTAGATGGTCCCCGAAACCCACTGGCCCTAGACTAGGGTCAGGCTAAAACCAGCACATAGAAGACTCAAATGGGGATTCTATTGGTCCATAGCTCATATAGGGTGGTTGTTATCCCAATTCTACCAAAATATCCAACTTGGCCTTTTGCCACCAAATCCACCCAAATTACCTAAATGCCCTTGAAACCCTAAATTTAGCCAAAATACCCAAATTTGTTCAAAAATCATTTCAACCCATTTCAAAATACTCAAATTACCCAAAAATGCCAAATTTATCAAAATACCCCCAAAATTGCCAAAATTACAAAAAAAAAAACCTTGGCACACCAAACTTTCCCAAAACCTCCAAAATCACTTCAAATGTTTCAAAAACCAATTTGGACCCTCCAATTGAACCCAATTTGACCATTTGACCAAAACCCCCAAATTACCTTTAAAGGCCCAACTTTCCCGAATTCACCGCAAATGTCCATCAATTTGGCCCAAATTTTCCACAATTTCAGTTCTAAGACTCAAATTCACCTTTCAAATGACCAACATAAACCTAATATAAGCTTAATTGGCCCATGCTTAGAGCACAATTTTGATCTACGTCAAACCCCAAATTTTGGCCCTATGACTTAATCCCACCAAATTGAACCCTGTATCCTACTTAATTTAACCCAATTTGGATCCTACATCTTTTATAACACTCTTACACACAAAATTTAACCTTCAATTGGCCTTTGTGAAGCCTCAACTTCATTTAATTTCAACCTAAATCCAAAAATCTCCAAATTGTTTATGCCGCTAAAATCCACTAAGTTGAATGCCTTAATACCAAAATTGGCACCAAATTTATATTGAAAACTCTTCATGACATTCCTATAGACCATTTTCAATAATCAATTTGAACCTCACCCAACCTTAGCCCAATCTAGACCCAAGTCTAGCCCAACATGCCCAAATTAACCAAGATCCCAAAATCCTTCAAATTGAGGTTTCAATTGAACTCAAAATCATTTCAATCCTTCACATAAATCTTCATAACAATCATCTACACAATATTGATCAATCAATTTGGCTCAAAGTCATGGCTAGCCTAACCCAAACCCAAACTTTGGTCATTTGGACCCAAATTGAACCCATGCACCAAAATTGACCTAGCCATCTTAAAGCCCCCAAATGGATGACTCCACAGCCACTAAGCACACTCTATTGACCAGGCTAAACACCTTTGGCCCACCCAAGCAAGATAAGGACAAATGGGTCCCTAAATTAAGGGATTCAGTCCCATTTTTAGGCCTTAACGACAAAATATCTTCCATTATTGCATGCCTATGGGAGTAAATCATAATTAAACACCCCCTGACCTCCCTGAGCCAAGAAACGACTGAACGTTGGCCATCCACCACTTGGGTCACCGAAAAACACCAACCCGAGAAGGCCAAAAATGTTCAAACACCCAATTAAGCTCATCCAAGCTGTCTCAATCCAATTGGAGGCTTGAGGCCTTCTTCCCACAACCTAAGCAGTTGGGCTAACCCACTGGTTAGCCCAATTGAAGCCCCATGGCTCCTCTATTTAAGCATCCATTCCCCCACGACTAGAGAGGAAGTTGAAACCAACCTTAACAAAACTATGTCAAATTGATTCTAAACTCCCCCCACAACATAGAGAAGCTCAGCTCCACTGTCCTCTTGCCCTAATTCCCAGTGGACAACTCTAATTTTGAACTTGAAAATTAAGGCAGAAATAGGACACTTTCTAAAACTCCACAAAAATCAAATTAAACTCACCCACACCATCCTTACACTGAGAGAGGAAGTTCCCCATCAAAGCCCCATCACGAGACCACCTTAACCCTGACTTTGATCAACACCCAAATCAGGTTTGATTACTTTCATACTTAGACCGAAGGAGAGCTTAAATTGGTGCTGGAAGGAGCTTTGCAAAGTCAACACAAAGGTTTAGAAGCAATCCAATTAAGGCATCACCTCTTGGACTAAGGTATTGACTCTCCGCTCTCCCGACCTTAAATCAATTCTCCATGCTTATTTACTTGATTTCATAGCATGTTAGTCGTATAGATGTATTCCTTTAGGCCAGAAGCATCTTTAGAAACAAAACTCACTCAATTTGGTTGAGTCTAGGCTTAGGGTTAGAAGGTGGAAGGTTCTCGATGCACACCAGATGGGGACAAAGATCCTTAGTCGTCAGATCGCGGAGTTCGCAGATGGACGTATCATATGGAGTCAGACGATGCTTCGGTTTGTGAATGCGCAGCCAACCAAATCAAACGTGCTGACTCAAAGCTCGACGCATGGCCCGTTCGACGCCATAGAGGTTGCGTGGTTAAGTAGAAAAATAAGATATTTTAGGATTTATTTAATTCCCTAAACTTCAAAAATGCATAACTTTGCATAGAAAAATCATAAAAATAAAAGAAAAATATCTTGGTGCTCAGTGAATAGAGGACAACAATGTGGAAATGGTTTGAAGTTTATTTGATGAATGTATGAGTTTAAATCTTTTGATTCTCCATTCATTCAAATATTTCACCATGGCATGCTATTTGGGTCATTTGTAGCCTCTATCATAAGGGATCTTCCCTAATTTTTTCAAAGTCATGGGAGACCCCTATGAGGAGATATGTATTTTTCAAGTTTATGTATATTATTTCCATAAATTAATCATAATAATTAGCAAGTTACTTAGAAAAATTCAATAAAATTTTGGTAGGTTCACTATGACTAGAGAACACTAGAAAAAAATTTGTCATGAGCTAAGTCATTACGAACACACCTAATTTTCTAAAAACCCCTAAAATACAAAGAAAATTAATTTGGGAAAAATAAACATTAAACTGACATGATTTTAATTCTCCAATATAATATCGAGTTTAGAGGACTCCCCATAAAAATTTTGAAACATTTGGAGTTTATTTGATAACCTAATTTAATTTTCTAAGTTAAATGCCTCTTTTAATGCTTAAAATAATCATAATAATTAAAATATAACTCAAAAAATTATGAAATTGGCTGTTGGGAGTTCTCTGAGATCAGAAGAATTTTATAAAAATAAAATTGAAATTAAAGTAAAAAGTTTCATTTTTAAGCATATTTTAAATATTTAAATAATGAAAAATTAATAAAAATCACAAGATTAATAAAATTCATGAAAATGTTTTAAATTGTTTCCTAAGCCCTTAGAATCAATTGGAATATTTTTCCTAATTTTCTAAGTGAAGATAACGGATTTTAAAGCTCAAAAATAATTTTTAAAGGCTAAAAATGGATTTTCCTTAATTTTTTACTAAAATAATTCTAATAATTCAAAGAAAAATTATAGAAATGTAAAATTTGTTTCTCTAGATTCCTTGACCTTAGGGAGATTTAAGAAAAATATAAAACTTAATCTTTCATGTTTAAAATATTTTATAATTAATTAATACTCAAAAACTTAAATTAATTCTCATAATTCAAATAAAACTCAAAAAATTATGAGATTTGGTCCAAGTGGTTCTTTGGCCTAAGTGTACTTCTAGTTAAAATTTTACATGATTAGGCTTTTTCTTGGCCAAGTTATTGAATCTTCTTTAAAAAATCCTATTTTTGCATGTAAATAATCAAATAAATTAAATTAAATTTTGGAAAATCACATTTTCTCCTCTAACATATTAATTGACTCATGAGTGAGGTAAAATAAAAATTTCAAAATCATTTAAATTAAATTTGTTGAATTATGAAGTGATAGAGCCTCAGGGGCAAAGGTATAATTTTGGAAATTTAGATTTAATCAACATTTATGCTTGATTCAAGAAGGGGAAATGGGCAATCTTTGATCTTAATTAACATGTTCAAATGATTGAAACATAAAGAATTAATTAATAGAAATTAATCTCATTTATCTTAATTAAAGGATAAATTTGTAATTTCTTATATTATTAAAATTTGGAAGACTATTAAATTAAATGATCCAAGACTTAGGGGTATGATTTTGGATGTTAATAACTCACTAATTTAATACCCCTATTTTGTGTTCAAATGACATTCAAACCTTTTGATGATGAATTACTATCACTTAAAATTCAATTTCTTTCAAAAATTACTAATATATCCACCAAGGTCTTAAGGGCTTAGTAATGACCTAGGCTAAATCAAACTAGAAATTGAACACCTTTAAAACACTACAAGCCAAAGTTAAAACTAAAATTAGCTAAGTGTCTTAATAACATTAACTTGCCCTTTTAATCCACATAATTTTCAAATTAAATGACAAATAATAGTCACCTTACTTTTAGGGATAATTGAAACATCAATGTTCACTGAGCATTGGAGGAATTCACAATATGAATTATTAAGCAACATAATAAGTTTAAATGAGCTCTAGGTTTTTCATCAGGCGGTGAGAGGGAAGCATGGATCTGCTTATTCTCCTGACCTTTTGGATACCTCCGAGGTCTACTAAACTTAGTATGTTTTGCTTAATAAAATCATCCTTAATCGAATTAATGAAGGCTCACCAATATATGATTTAGGATTTGGTAGATCACCAGAACCTTATTTTTCCGCTTTACATAAAGTGCGTTTAATATATAAATACTATTGCATGCATTTTGAGTTTCAGTTGAAGATGATGGGAAGAACATCCAGATATGCTTTTATTGTAATTTATTTTACCTGCATTTCTAGTTTCTCGCACTTTACTTTCCAGTACGTAACTGTACTTACTTACCTGCATGTATAAACAAAAACACAAACTTTCATGTTAAACAGCGATATCACCCTGCATGAAAACTAAAACAGCTAGGATAGCCGCAAAACCCAAAACCAAAACAAAAACTAAAACCAACCAAGATAAAATTCACTGACACAACATTCAAAATACAAGACAACTCAAAATTTAATCACAAACATCACAAAACAACAATTGCAACTAAATTGAGACGTCTCTATCGGATGATTGGAAATCCCTGAAGGAGGTAATCTACGATTTCTAACGAGCCGTCCCACGGTCTAAATGAAAGTATGGAACTCATTAAGTTGAGTTTAGTAAATTCATTTGGACTAAGGATCGATAGAAAATATACCGGAACAATGGAACCGTAGGATCCTAACTGGTGTCGCACTAATCAACCTTAACATGCCACATAATATTTTGATAAACACAACTATAGGGCTATCTAATTTTACATCATAATTTGACACATTATAAAACTTAAACTTGTCATGAAGAGGAGCTTGGAGCTAGCATTGTGAGAAGCACAACCATCTTGAACAGCAAAACATGTCTTCAGCGGCTAAACCATTCCTTCCTTAGAATTAAACAACCAAGTTATAGGATTTCGAGGTTGTCTGCCTAGTGCAACATAAATCCTCAACTTATCTTTAAGTCTTTGTGTAGCTATACTATATAATATAAGCCCTAACTCATCTTAGGATTTTGAGGTTATCGTCCGTTACAACCCAAACCCTCACATCTTCCAGGCTATTTGTGTGATTATTTCACACAAATGTAAGTCGTAAACAAATAAAATTTGCAGGATGAAACATTCAAATAATTTCTCCTCTAAATTGAAGCCAAATAATAGGATAGATTGGGAAGTCACCGAGGTTCTCATCCGGATCCATGACATACCCTAATTCTTCCTTCTTTGGACTCTACAACAAAATGCTCCGAATTTGAATCATTTCCCTCTCACGCCTCTTTGTTTGATCTCGTTGAAAAGTCCTATTCTTTTGACCTCTTTGAAGATAATATTTCTTGATTTTTATCGAGAGTTTTCTTAGGTGACGTCGGTTATCTAAGATGTAATTAACTATAGGAGCTTACCCTTACAAGAAGCTTGTCCCAACCCAGCTTAATATAAACCCTATTTATATTTTCATTTTAAATAAGGAAACTTATCGGCAAATAAAATGGTTTCGCAGACCAAACAGATTTATTTGATCAAGCCTCATCCTCAAGTCTTGTGTTTATAATTCGAGATAGATACAAGATTTGAGGTATAGTGCTTTTTTATTTAAACTATGAAAAATATAAGGTCAGTTTGATTTCATATATATATATATATATATATATATATATATATATATATATATATATATNCAGCTTCCAACGGGCAACTCCAAAATCATAAATAATGCCGACAGTGACATTGCTAGAAATCAAACATTTGAAATTTTGATTATTCTGGGTTATTTATTTGGCCAAGGGTTTGTGATTGCGTATAAAAATTTTTTAATAAAATTAACCTCAGTAAAATTAAAACTTTTCTGAATTCATCTACTTTAATTTCTTCCTTTTATTTTTAATTTTGAAATTTCATTAAGTTAAATTAAAATTACATAAATAAAATTTGCGCTTCTATAAATTAAAACTTGTGTTTAACAAGTGCTTCATTTTTTATTCTTATTCGTGCTGAATTTCAGCGCACTAACATTTTTTTGTCTTCTGCAGAAATTTTTCCTTTAGAGATGGTTTAAATCTCACACTGAATAGAGAAAGGGCAGCTCAGGGTGGCATCTTAGATTTTGACTTAGACCTCGGTCAGGTCAACGTGAACTATGAGGGTCCCCTGAGGGACATAGTCAGTCGCCAAGGCTAAGAAGGATTACGATCATCTCTGAGGATCAATACCTCACCGAAAAGGAAGAAAGTGATAACACAAAAAATTTGATGGAAGGGACTAGCCATTTGTCATTCATGGTAACTCCATCAACAGGGGATCTAGTTAGTCCATATGATGGAAGAGTGTCAAATGCAGCACTAAAAGAAACACAACGTTGAAATACCAATCGCCGTAAGCACAGAGCCTTCTTACGTGAGGAGAAGAGAAGCCTAAAAGAGGAAGGAAATTTACTCACCCCAATTCTTGAGGGAAGAATTTATGATCCTTGCATGAAAGAAACTTATTCTTGTTTACCTACTATGGAGGATGAGTCTGAGTTTGCTGCAGAGGAGATACTACCAGCAATTTTAGATGAACTTTACAGGGGTTGCCCGATGTGCAACATCGAGGTTCCCATACAAGCATCGACAGGAGGAGCATTCATGGAATGCCCAACATGCAATGTTCTCTACTTAGATCACTATAGTTCCTTTGAGGAGTTCATAGCCACTAACACGGGACGCTAGGAGACAGCTTACTCAGACACCGAGTCATATATTCCATTATCTACAGAGCCAAGTCAGACATGGTATCCTACAGATGTTGAGATGAGGGAGCCACCCCAAAGATCTCAAAGGATTCTTACAGTGGAGCTAGAAAGAATGAATAGAGTTAAGAAGCAAGAATTTGAATTCTATGAGGAAATCCAAGGTAAGTTTGTCAACATCCTTGAAGGCCTGGAACTATATACAGGGGTCTTCTCTAAAAATGATGAAAGAAGAATTTTTGACTATGTATTTCACATGAGAGATAGAGGTGGAGTTGGTTTACTAATGAAGAAAACTTACTAAGAGCTATGGAAATGGATGCGCGAGAAAGGTAGGATTACCATCTAGTGTTGTTGCTGCTATAACTTTTTCAAAGATAAAAAGGGAAACCCCCTGAGTATCCTCAGATATGATGAGGCGGACCTTCTAAGATAAAGAGAATGATCAAAAGGATGGTCAGATGGAGTATACTACCAGTGAATTACATTCTAAATAGCTGTATAATCAATATCTATGATAAAGGAGATTGTATTCCTTTGCATATAGATCACCTTGATTTTGTAAGGCCCTTCTACACGGTGTCATTCATGAGCAAGAGCAATATACTGATCGGGAGAGAGATTGATGTTGTTGGCCTTGGGTAGTTTAGATGAGCTGTTGAGATTCTACAATCGATTAGTTCAGTACTAATTCTTAAGGGAAAGGGAATAGATTTAGCCAAGCACTGCATTCTGGAGATACGACATTGTAGAGTGTCTATGACATTCAGAAGAATGGACGACAGTAAAGTATCATATGGGTTCTGACCAGATCCAGAGTTAGAGGAGCTACACTCGTACGAGCTATGTGATAGTTGCACCTCTAAGTACACATAAAAGAAATTCTTGTCCTAGAGCATGGCTTAGTAGGTCAGCTTGATCAGAAGCTCATCCTAAGAAAGACAGATAAACAGTTTTTGTCACCTTTTTTACTGTGTTAGAGCAACATATATGAAATGGGCTCCGCATATGATGTTTCAGATGTATTCAACATGTTGTTTCTTTTGATGTTGCAGCCTAACATCTGTTTGAAGCAGATTAATGAAATTTCTTTCAGATTTCAGCATGTTTGTCAGATTGTCCTTTTTGTGCGATTGATAAAGAGCTGTGGAACGATACATTGGTTTTAAATTACAATGAATGAAGAACAATATAATGGATGTCTGATATTAGAATTTAAACTTGTTTTTGAAAATCAACCAATGAAAATTAAATTTTAAAAATTTACTTTGATAATTAAATGTGATAAAGACAACAAGAAAATAAAATGATAAGTTCTGTTGAGTATGTTTCTCTCTAGTTCGAGGTTTCCTACTCTTTTCTTGTGTTGTATGACTATCCTTGTCCAGACTAATTTCTTCACAGCCCCACGCAGTTTCATACTCTACACAAAATCTTACAAATTTTCCTCACCAATGTCAATCATCACATGTTAAATATCTATGAGCTCAGCACCACAAATTCTCTACACTATTTCATATTGTTCTTCGGGTCAGTACCAAGATTCTGATGTTTTTGCTACCCCTTAGGTTTGATGTGAGTCCTAGAGCTTTCCTTCCTAGTGTGACTGATATATTTTCCTGATACCCCTTGGGTTGGATGTGAGTCCCAACTCTTTCCTCCCTAACATAGCAGATATTTTACTCGTCACCACTTGAGTTGGATGTGAGTCCCAAATATCTCCTTCCTAGCGTGACCGATATATTTTTTTTGCTACCCCTTAGGTTGAAAGTGAGTCCCAGTGCTTTCCTCCCCAACGTAGTAGATATTTTCCTCGTCACCACTTGGTTTAGATGTTAGTCCCAGAGCTTTCCTTCTTAGCATGTTGGTATAGGTTTAAATGTGAGTCTCAGCGCTTTCCTTCCCAATGTAGTGATAACTTTCCAATCAGCTCTTAAGTTAGATGTGAGTCATGAAGCTTTCCTTCTAAATGTAGTCTTTCTGTCACTCAGATATGAAGCATCGAGCTTTCCTTCCTAATATGATACAAATCTTTGGAGATAGGTATGAAACCACCTTAAATAGAGTAAGGCATCCTATTCTCATCTTTCTAGATCACTATGAGACCACCTTAAGTGGAGTAAGGCTTCCAATTCTCTACCTAAATCTTTGGAGATAGTTATGTGACCACTATAAATAGAGTAAGGCATCCTAATCTCATCCTTTGATATCGGAATGAGACCACCTTAAGTGGACTAAGGCATTTGATTCTCTACCAAAATTTTTGGGTACAGGTACAAAACCACCTTAAATAGAGTAAGGCATCCTTAAGGCATCCTATTCTCATCTTTCTAGATTGGTGTGAGACCAGCTTAAGTTAATTAAGGCATCTGATTCTCTACCCAAATCTTTGGAGATCGGTTTGAGACCACCTTAAATGGAGTAAGGCATCCTATTCTCATCTTTCAAGATTGGTATGAGACTATCTTAAGTACAGTAAGGCATTTGATTCTCTACCTATATCTTTGGAGATAGGTATGAGACCACCTTAAATGGAGTAAGACATCTTATCCTCATCTTTCAAGATGGGTATGAGACCACCTTAAGTGGAGTAAGGCATTTGATTCTTTACCTAAATCTTTGGAGATAGGTATGAGACCACCTTAAATGGAGTAAGGCATCCTATTCTCATCTTTTGAGATCAGTATGAGACCACCTTAAAGGGATTAAGGCATCTGATTCTCTACCCAAATCCTTACAGATAGGAATGAGACCACCTTAAATGGAGTAAGGCACCTATTCTCGTCTTTCGAGATCGGTATAAAAAACCTTAAGTAGAGTAAGGCGTCTAATTCTCTATCCAAATCCTTGGAGATAGGTATGAGACTACCTTAAATGGAGTAATACATCATATTCTCATTTTCCAAGATTGGTATGAGACCACCTTATGTGGAGTAAGGCATCTGATTCTCTACCTAAATTTTTTGGAGATAGGTATGAGACCACCTTAAATGGAGTAAGGCATCATATTCTCTACCTAAATTTTTTGGAGATAGGTATGAGACCACCTTAAATGGAGTAAGGCATCATATTCTCATCTTTCGAGATCAGTATGAGCCCACCTTAAGTGGAGTAAGGCATATGATTCTCTACCCAAATCTTTGGAGATAGGTATTAGACAACCTTAAAAGGAGTACGGTATCCTATTCTCATCTTTCAAGAACAGTATGAGACCACCTTAAGTGAATTAAGGCATTTGATTCTCTACCCAAATCTTTTGAGATAAGTACGAGACCACCTTAAACGAATTATGGCATCCTATTCTCATCTTTTGAGATCGGTATGAGACTACCTTAAGTAGAGTAAGGCATCTGATTCTCTACCCAAATCATTGGAGATAGGTATGAGACTATCTTAAATAGAATAAGCCATCATATTTTCATCTTTTGAGATCAATATGAGACCACCTTAAGTGGAGTAAGTCATTTGATTCTCTACCCAAATCCTTGGAGATAGGTATGAGACCACCTTAAATGGAGTAAGGCATCCTATTCTCATCTTTTGAGATAGGTATGAGACCACATTAAGTGGAGTAAGGCATCTGATTATCTATTCAAATCTTTGGAGATAGGTATGAGACTACCTTAATTAAAGTAAGGCATCATATTCTCACCTTTTGAGATGGGTATGAGACCACCTTAAATGGAGTAAGGCATCTGATTCTCTATCCAAATCTTTGGAGATGGGTATGAGACCACCTTAAATGGAGTAAGGCATTCTATTCTTATCTTTCAAAATTGGTCTAAGACCACATTAACTGTAGTAAGGCAACTGATTTTCTTTCTGATGTTGATACCTAAATTACAATTCCCATCTCGGGGTCAGTACCAAACTTCTAATTCCCTCTTATCGAGGTTGGTACCTAAATTTTGATTCTCTTTTCGAGGTCAGCACCTAAATTCTAATTCCCATCCTCTGAAACAATTGAAATTAAAATAAAAGTTTTGTAACAATCAAATTGAAGTTTAATCTTTATCGTGACTGTCACAGTCATTTTCGGAATTCCTTTCCTTATAATGCCCAACAAGTGATTTGAATCCTCAGTTTTGCTCAATTATTTGCTTGCCAATTACCAAGGAAAAACAACTATCACTCAATTCTACTCTTTGTTCTAGGTTTATTGACTTAAAATTTTGTGTTGGTGTTATTCATCTCTTTGCTCAATGCTAATACGTGCGGTGTGCTTACCTGACACACCACACCTATTGGAGGTGCATTTGTTGACCTCACTTTTGGTTGAGGCCTAGTTTCCTCCTTAGTAGCCTAGGGTCTAGCCATAGGACTTCCTTGTTGACTATTCTTAGAGGACTAGAAAAGGAACATTCACTATTATAAATTCTAAACTCTTCTCTGCTCAACTTGAAGTTCCACATGTTGGTCCTAACCTCTAGCACTTAGTAGGTGGAGTTAATATGGAAGATCTCAAGAGAAGTTTCCCATAGGATGGTCAAGTCTTAGGACTAACCCTAGGTGGTCTGGTCTTGGTTAGGCTAGCTTACACAATCTTCACTTTCTCACACACTCCAAACTCTAGGACCCCTTAATTTGGTCTCTTAACTTCTTTTGGAAAGCTCAATATGGGTGAACCCAAATCCCTAGCCGTTGGCTAAGAGGGTTAGGAACACCACATTGAACATCCAATGTGAGTCCTCATATGGTTCTCATGACTTAGAAATGTCTTCATGGCTTACCTACCCACTTTAGCCCAAACTCCCATCAAATTAAAAAAATACCCCTACAACCCTAATTTTTGCCAAAAAATCTGAAAATTACCTAAAGTACCCAAATATGTCCAAAAGTCATTTCAAACCTTTCCCCACAACCCAAATTTACCAAAATCACCAAATTCCCAAAGTACCCAGAAATTGCCAAAAATTACCAAAATGCCCCTCATGACCCAAAATTTTTAAAAATTCCAAAAAATTACAAAATCATTCCAAATATTCCCATTTTCAATTTTAAACCATCACATTGACCCAATTTGACCAAAAGCCCAATTTTTCACATCCGGTGGTAAAATATCACTTACAATACAATTCACTGTATCAGCATACCACAGTACATCCATTTCATCAATACTATATTACTATTCATCAGGGCCCTTAAAGGCTCAATTTCCCCAAATTAGCTCCAATGTCAAGCCAATTGACCCCAACCTTGCCTAATTTCAATTTCAAACCAAAATTCAACATTCCTGATACCAATTGAAACCAAATACAAACCTAAATTGACCAAATTCAAAGCTCAATTCACCCAAATCAAAAAGCCCCAATTTTATCCCAAATTGGTCATATCCCCAAATGTCACCAAATTGAAAGCCATAACCCCAAAATTTCCACATAATTTCTTTTCAAAAGACTTCATGACAATCACACACACCAAATTGAACCATTAATTGGGCCATAGTCAAGCTCTAGCCTAACCCAAAACCAAGTCTATCCCAAAATCCCTAAGTTGACCCTATGTCGAAATCCCCCCAATTTGGCCTTCCAATTCAATTCAAAATCACTTGAAATCATTTCAAAACTCTTCATGACATCTCCATACACCAAATTAAACATTTAATTGACAAAAAATTTATCCCAAATTCACCCCCAATCTTAAAAGCCCAAGTCCACCACATTTAATTCCAAAAGCCCAAAGGTTACCCAAAAGTCCACATGATAAATTTCCCCTCATCATCCAATTAATAAAAATCATTCCATAAGCTTTAAATCCATTATCAATTCATTCCAAATCAAGCCTCATAACAAACTCCACAAATGTACCCCATAAATCCAAAAATCCCTTTTCATGCAAATTGGTCAAGCCAAGGACAAGCCATGAAGTTGTCACAAGCCAAGGTGAGCCTTATGAGCATTTGCCACCTCACCAAGCTATTAATGGAAAAAGGAAGAGCCACTGTCAAGCTCCAATAAAAAAGTTTTAATCCTTTTAATGACACACTCTAACCCATGCTTAGCCAAATCCTTTGGAGAGGGGCCTCTCCTCACTAATTAAGCTGAGTTAAATGATCTCCTCTTCAGCCCAAACCACCTTTGGTGGGTGAGCCCAAGAAAAATCCATGATTTGACCCAAATTGACCCAAAAATAGGTTCAACCCCATTCCTATTTAATCCAATATCTTTACACATGGCCAACCCAAATTGACTTCACCAAAACCAAGCCCTGGTCCCCTTAACCAAATGGTGACCTGGCCCTTGCCAGCCAGCCACCTTGGCTGCCAAAAAACTCAAACCTGAAAGCTCCACCATGACTTAAACTCAAAATTAAACGCATCCAAGTAGTCCCAATATAATTGGCCATTGGAGTCTTTCTGCCCTCTACCTAGGTAGCATCCGAGCCACCTCATCCTAGCCTTAGAGCCACCATTGCCACTCCTATTTAAATGCCCCCTTCACGGTAAATTGTTCCAAGAGCTTCTCATAGCTTCCCTGAGTGAAATCTCTCTATTTTCAGCCACTCAAACCCACTGTCTGAGAACAATTTTGGAGCTCAAAAGTCAGCTCGAACCAAGACATAAGTCCCTACAGCTACACAGTGCACCAAAGTTAAATTAATTGCACCCACACCGTCCCCTGAGTGAAAGAAGAAGATCCCCCATAAAAGCCCCAGCACTAGACCACCCTAGCATAGAACTTGATCAACACCCAAAATTGGCCTTGTTCAAATTCATACCTAGGCAATTCACCATGCTCGAAGGCTTCATCTAGGAGATCTTTGGACTTAACTCAAGGTTTTGGAAGCACCCAATCAAGGCCAAATCTCTTAGGCAAAGGTATTGAATTTTATTCCTAGACTAAGCCTATTTTAATTCTTCATGCTCATAAACTCAATTTAGAACATGATTAACCATATGGATGTATTCTTCTAGTCTAGGCGCATCTATAAGAAGAAACTCAAAGAGATTTGGTTGAGTATGAAGTGAGATATTAAGGTTAGAAGGTGGACGGCTCTAAGGTTAAACCAGATGGGGACGATGAGCAGATGTTGTCTGCTTACGGGTGTATCGTTTGGACTGTTGAGATCACATTGAACGAGCGGATGGTGCACAAACTGCAGGCTGACGGGGTGTTGAGGTGTCTGGAGGCATCAAATAGCAGAGTGCCGCATGGTAGTTTGGAGCCGCTGTAGGTGGAGGTGGCTCTGCGTGGTTTAAATAGAAAAATTGGGAATTTTTTATTTATTTAAATGACCAGAACTTCAAAAATCCATATCTTGGTATAGAAAAATCACAAAAATAAAAAAAAAATGCCCTCACACTTAGTGAAGAGAGGAGAACAACGTGGAAATGGTTTCATGTCAGCTTGATGCATGTGTGATTTTTAATTTATTTAATAGTATATTTATTATTTGAATTCTCCATTTACATGGGCATTTCACTAATGACTTGATTTTTGGGGCTTTTTAGCTCTCTGTCATGAGGGATCTTCCTTGACTTTTCCAAGGTCAAGGGGGTCTCTAGGCAGAGATCTCTATTTTTTAAATATGTCATGTCTGTTTTGGTAAAATAATTAAAAGAATTAAAATATTAAGCAAAAAAATATAAAACTTGTTATGGTAGATTCATTGTGATCAGAGGACCCTAGGAAAAATATAAACTTTGTTTAACTCATTAAGAATAACCCTAATTACCACCAACCTCTAAAAATGAAAGAAAATCAAATTTGAGTAAATATAAATGTATATGATATGAAAATCATTCTCCACTATAAATTAATGTCAGAGGAGCTCCTCAAAAATATTTCAAGTCAATTGGAATTAATTTGACCACTAACATGGATTAATTAAGTGAAATTACATTTTTGGCACAAAAATAAATATAATAAATAAAATACAACTAAAACAGTCACCAAGTTGGTTTCGGGAGCTCCTCATTACTAGAGGAACCTATGAAGAATAAAATTGGAATTAAAATAAATACTTCAATTTTTAAGCTATTTTTAAGTATTTAAATAAATAAAAATTAATAAAAAATCATAAAAATTACAAAATTGTGAAAACACACTAAAATGTCACATTTGACTTCCTCATCACTTGGGAATAATTAAAATAATTCTCCTAATTTTCTAAGTCAAGATATTAATCTTTAAAGGCTTAAAATAAATTTTCTTTAATTTTCCACTAAAAAAATTCTAATAATTAAAATATAAACAAAAAAAATATGAAATTTATTTCTCTGGATCCCTTGAACTCAGAGAGATTTAAAAAATATATAAAACTTAAGTTTCCACTTAAATAATATTTTATATTTAATTAATACTCAAAACAAATAAATAATTCTAATAATTACATTAAATCTCTAAAAATCATGAAAATTTGTCCAAGTGGTCCTCTGACATAGGTGAACCTTTAATATTTTTCTTAAGAACGGAGGTTTTTTTGGTTTAGTTATTGAATTTTCATCAAAAATCCCTATTTTGTGTTAAAATATTTATAAAATTAAATAAATTCAGAAAAATCACATTTTCTCCTTTGATGTTTTAATTAAACCATTAGTGGGGTAACATAAAATTTTAAAGTTATTTGGATTTAATTTAATGATTTATAAGATTTTAAGGCCCTAAGGGCAGAATGGTAATTTTGGAATTTAGGCTCTAATTAATATTTAGAGCTAACTAAAAGGTAAATGAGTAATAAATGATCTTAATTGTTATGTCATGATGATTAAAACATGAAAGAGATAAATGGTAGCAACCAATCTCACTTTGGCCTCATTAAGGATAAATTTGCAACTTCTCAAATTGATGAAATTTGGAAGAGCAATTAAATAAAAAGATTTTGAGGTTGGGGGTTTGACCTTGGAAGATCATAACCACAATTAATGGATTTAAAATGATTTCTAATAAACCCACTAATTAAAACCTCAATTAATGGATTTAAAATGATTTATGATTCTAGATAAGGATTAAAAGTATAAACATTCAAATTTTCCTAAAAATTACTAATCTACCCAGTAAGTTTTAAGGGTTTAGTAGTGAATCAGGTTTAATCAAAATCTTGTCTAATGAGGTTTAGAAAATGACCTATAATTAATTTCAAACATTTTTTAAAACACTACAAGCCCATCCTTGAATATCAAGCCGGCTAAGTTCATTAATTATGCTATATTGTCCCTAAGGGCCTTCACTTATATAATTCATAAATGAAACACCAAGTGATAGTTGCCCCACTTAAAGGGATAATCAAAACATCAAGGTTCATTGAGCATAAGGGTATACATTGGGTGAACCACATAGCAAACATAATAAGACCAAAATGAACTCGAGACGATTCGAGGGACTGTGAAATGTCTAGGGTATTACCCAAGACCTTTTCATGATCCTTTGGAAATCTTGGAGGACACCTTAACATATTATTATTTGATTGAGGGAATCATCCCCAAAAATGAATAAATTGGACCCATTAGGGTATGACATAGGCTTTGGTAGACACACCTCAAACCTATGTTCTCCGCTTTTCCTACAAGCATGTTTTAATTCCTGCCAAATTATATATATGCTTTGCAAGTACTGATCTATCAGTTGGAGGAACGAGAAGAATCGACAAGTATGATTATAATTTATTGCATTGCAATTTACTTTTATTTACCTTTTTGTGTCTCTCATTTCCTACTTATAAATTTATATGTTAAACAACAAAGTCACCCTGCATGTCAAAACTGAAACTTTTAGGATAGCCACATAACTTAAACCAAAACCAAAATTAAAAAAAATCAAAACAAGATAAAATCCACCACCACAATAGTCAAAATATAAGACAACCCAAAATTTAATCACAAACAAAATAACATAACAAAAACTGCAACTAAATTAAAACATATCTATCAGATGATCGGGAAATCACTCGGAGAAGGTAACCTACGATTGCTAACGAGATTTCCCACGATTTAAATGAAAGTATGGAACTCATTGAGTTGAGTTTAGTAAATTCATTTGGACTAAGTGAATCTAAAGAAAATAGTCATGACAGAATGAGGAAACCATTGGATCCTAACCGGTGTCGCTCTAATCAACTTTAACATCCCCCGTGATATTTAAACAACCATAACCTTAGGAAAAACTTGATTTGACATCAAGATTTGACACATTAGAAAACTTAAACTCACTACAACGAGGAGCTCGGAGCTAACTCTGTGGACGACCTTCTACAACAGCAATAGGAGCTACAATAGCACATCTTTCCTTAGAAATTAAAACAATAAGCCATAAGATTTCTAGGTTGTCTGCCTAGTGCGACATAAATTTTCAACTCATCTTTAGGCCTTTGTATGGCTCTGCTATACAATATAAGCCCTAACTCGTTTTAGGATTCTGAGGTTGTCGTTTGTCACGACCTAAATCATCACATCTTCTAGGCTATTTTTGCAATCATCTCACATGAATGTAAGCCCTAATTAATAAAAATTGGCAGGATGACACACATAATTTATTCTTGAAGTTGATGTCAAACTATAGGATAGTTTTGGGAAGTCAACGAGGTTCTCCTCAAAATCTGTGACATCCTCTAGTTCTTCTTCTCTTAGATTCTATAACAATGTTCCAAAGTTTGAGTCATTCTCCTTTCATACCTCTTTTTCTGATCTCTTTGAAAAGTCTTATCCTTTGAAATTCTTAAAGACAATCCCGTGATTTTTATTGAGAGTTCTTAGGTGACTTCGGTTATCTAAGATATAATTAACTATAAGGGCTTGCCTTTATAGGAAACCTTCAAAAACCTAGCTTAATATAAACCCTATTTAATTTTTAATATTAAATAGGAAAACTTATCAGTCAACATAAAAATTGGTTTTTCGCAGACTTAAGCGGATGTCATAAATTCTTTAGTTTATTTTATCGAGCCTTACCAGTAAGTAGTGTGTCTACCCTTAGGGATAGATGCATTGCTTGAGGTATTAGGCTCGTTTATTTAAATTATTAAGGATAAGAGATCAGTCCGGTCTTATATTTTTAAAATCTAAAACACTACTTTTCCCAAATTATATATACAAATTCAATTAAATCGGGTGTCGGGATTTCCATTCCGGCAACTGACAATTTCCAATTTCGCGACCGATAGTGTCTTTCCATGCCTTTTATGGCTGACATATAGAGCTAGGAACTGCTTCACATTACAAGCTCAAATTAGCCCTTCAACTAGGTTTCTTAGTTTCTTAAACTCTTTTATGTTATTTACATGTTTCTTGTAAATTGTTCGATTTAATAGGGTTGTGTAAGTGACCTCCCACATGTATTGTAAGTGGCTTCATGATTTTTTTTTGGATATCCATCATAATATTGTCAATGTTACCCACAACAAAGTGACATATGATGGAGGGTATTGAGATGGTTCTAGCATTTTCTCTAACCTCCTCCAAATCAATTGGTGTTAGAGTTCTCTTGCATGATTGGTGGATATATCTTGCTAGAGTATAATGTTAATATAAATATATGAATTTGTCTCTTTGTACTCTTCATCTCTGAGCTGTCATCTCATTATTATGCCATTTGGATCTCGACCTCTATAATAACTTGGAATAGAATTGTATTTATTGGCCAACATATGATTTTTTACTAACTCTAGAGGTTCTGCCAAATTCTTTGATCTTTAGAAACCAAGAGTAATATGCCCTCTTTTATGACTTGGCCTAATGTAATGCTACATGGTAATTTGTAGGTTCAAAATCTCCAACATTCGGCATATCTCATTGAAATATAGCGACGAAGCTTTTAAAACTTTCTAAAGGCTCTTATCAAATCTTATGGAAAGCATAAGAGTTCTTATGTGGCGTATGAGTGCTAGCAAACTATTGTATGTATATTTGTTTAAACTAACTGGATAAAGTAATTAGCACCACAAATAAGTTGTTGAACTAGAGAATGGTTAAATTCTTCAATATTACAAAAAGTAGTTGGCATTCTAGAGCAACATTCACACATAATAATGATAAAACTAACTCAAAAGAAACAACATGATTACTTGGGTCTATACTTCCCTTATAAGATTCTAAAGCAGTAATCTTAAATTTCTTTGGCACTTTAGCTTCTTCTATCTCTCTTAATAAAGCATTCTATAGTAGTTTATAATACATTTTCCTCTCACTTCTATCATTTATCTCTTCATTTGAATATGTGTATCTTTCGCTCTAGAGACATAGGTCTCATGAATTTCCTCCTTGGGCATTGATGAGAGTTCTATTCTTGGCCTTATACTTGTCAACTCATGTCTATGAACCATTGATCATGATGATCCTTTATGCTCTCTATAGTTGGTTATAGAGTGAGCTCTTTAAGCATTTTGTAACAACTCTAGTATCATTTTCACTATTTTTTCCTTCAAGTCATTAATCGGTTGTATCACAAATACCTTGACACAATCTACCATTCTTCTGCTTTCTACCTCATGCAAAGGAACTTTTAACTAGATCAATATATGATTTTTACACTCACGATACCTTTCAGAATGTCTAAACAGTTTAGGATGTTGGATCCCCGGTTATTTGTAGGCTCATACAACCCAAAAAAACCTATGAAGAATGTGGAGAAGGAAAAAAGATTTGTTCCTTTAAAACTCTGGCTTTGACTTTAAAAAGTGATGGAAAAAGAGGATGTAATCTCACCAAAGGTGGGAGATCAATTTTATTTATATGACTCAAGATGATTGTCCTTCTTCATTATGTCACATTGGAAGTACATTAAATAATATTAGTATAATACGAGAGTAGAGGGTATCAAAGAAAGAATGTGATGATGTGGGTGTTTGATGACTCGTAAATAGATGTAAATATATGTCATATCCTTGATAATATTACCCACCCTACAACCCAGTACAACGGGTCGTGCTTAAGAGGAGATCATAACATATCAACCAATAATAAGTACTTGGTATTTGATACCAGATGAACCAACTCAACATGTCAACCAAAATAGTCACCCTAATACTTGGTACATGATATTTAAAGATTTGACAGTTGTCTGTGATAATCAACTTGGTTGGTCAACCTGGTAGCTAGTACACGATAGCTGACACTTTGGCGCAGCTGAGTGTGATATATCAACCTGATAATTAGTATATTGTAGCAGTGCTTTCAAAAATGGAGTTTCCAGGTAGCAGTGCCTGCTAACAAGCCTATTAATCCACATAAGCCATTTATTAATGTGAAAATATAGACTTATGAAATTAAATTTTTTTCAACATTTAATGGAAGATGAGTTGAAATTATTTATGAACCTTTAAAGAATCAAGATCATTTGAATCCAATAACTTTAATTCCAATATCTAAATGAAGACCACGAGTACTGAGAAATAATAAGTGAGACTACTTATGTAAAAGACCATCTTAATTTGAAGGAAATATTGTGTTTTTCCTCATATGGAGAATAATAGATAATCTCATTGATTTTCCTGTTGTTGACTCCATGACAACCAATTTATATCATTATTGAGTTGAGCATTCTAAAAACTCATTTATATTTAACTTCAAGAGTTGAATAAAATAAACCTCAAGAGTTAAATAATTATTTTAGGAAGAAACATGATGAATTTCTTTTATTAGATAACTGTTTGAATCTTATTAACACATTCAACAAATCTAATCAATATGGGCAACTCAAAATTATACAACCTTTAAAAATGAATTTTATTAATAGATTTAATGAATCTTAGAAATTAGTTTAAAATTTACATCAAAGACTTGAGGTTTGGTATCAAATTTTCTTCCATAAAAGTAAGAGATCTAAAAAGTGGCCTAAATCAAGCCATTGAATTAGTTATTAATTTTTTTTTTTTTGGTGTAACAATTGTTTAAGAGTGTTTTCACACTAAAAGGTTTAAACAAATTGCTAAAAAGCAAAATAAAAGATTAGTCTATGAAAGAGAGATTAGTAACCTATGTTGAAGAAAATATGTTTTAGGGAATTGACCAAAAAATAATAATTTAACACAATTAAAACTTGAAGATTACATCCAAAATATAATAATTTTTTTAATATGCATTTTTGTCTTTCTTAAAAATACCCAACCAAAAAGCCTTAAAGCCAGCAATGTCGATCCGACATGGATGAAAAATTTTAAGCATATGATTTTCCAATTAGATTAATAAATAAACTTAATTGTGTAGCCTATTAAGATAAAATTCTCTTTGCTATTGAGTCTTTGCCAATGATAACTATTAGGTCGTATATCTTAAAGATGAAGAAATGATGGCCAAATTTCTTATAATTACCTTTACTTCTAAGATTGCATATATTTGCTTTATATTTTAAAATTCTTTTTCTTGTGATGTCTCTTTCAAGAAATTTTTTTTACATTTTAGGTGTCTTTTTTTTTTTAAAACTATTCTGTCAGGACTCCTAGCTTAGAGAACCATTCAGTGGCCAATAAAATGTTGACACGTGTCTTTCAAATTTCCGAAAAAAAAATAAAATGCACGCTCTTGGCCCGGTCTGACCCGAATCTTTATTCATAAAAGCTGCGCTACCTATTTGTTTTTGTCGCGCCTAGCTTACTAATAACTGTTCCATTGGTTTAGGGTTTACAACTTCGATGGACTCCTCGTCGAACGACAACATGCTAAAGGTGTTGCAGCCATCATTTTCGGCTAACTTGGAAGATGAAGTGAGCTTAGCTAAAACTTTAAAGGTTTTAGTTTTGTTTTGCTCAAAATTACATCTGTGTTGTTTTCTTGGTCTGATAATGGTGTTACTTTTATAATGTATGTTATTTTTATTTGTTATTTGGTATCTTGAGATTGAAACTAGGTTTTACTTTTACACTGGTGTTGTATAATGGTATAAGTTTAGTGTTATTCTCATGCATTCTTGCTAGGTTTTATTGTGTTATTGTGGTGTTATGCTGGGTTACTATTATTTTTTTTGGGTTCAGGGTTACTTTATTGTCAATGTGGTATAATAGTGATTTTGTTCATGTGTAAATGGTAATGGTAATATGGTGTATTTTGGCTCATTACTATTGTGTTATTTAACTATTTTGTTGTGTTATTCTTCCATTACTGTAGTATTATTGTTAGACTTAGTGGTGGCACTAGTACGTTTTTTTGTGTGTTCTTTTGGTTGTTGTTTTGGTGTTATTTCTTAGTTTTTTTGTGGTGTTTTATGGCATTAGTGTAGTGTTATTATTATGAATGTCGGCCAAGTTTTACTGTGTTATTCTACTATTATTCTGCTATTAAGCTGGGGTTATGCTATGTTATTCTTGCTGACTTAATTTGTGCAAATGTGCAGCCATGTGAGCAAAGAACTGTTTGCAGATCCAATTGCAGAGAAGTTTCTTAGCACCATCGTCCACAATGAGCAAGAATCTTATGAAACTTGTTGTGCATATGCACATCATGTAGGTTTCAGTCTTTGAAAGGACCACAGTAGTTATTGGCCGAATTCAAAGAAAAGGAAGACCAAAGATTTCCTTTGTGAAAAAGCTGGTCATAAGAAGAAGTCTAACCTTATCAATACAGTAAAATACAAAAAGTCAGACACAAGGACTGGTTGTCAAGCTATGGTGCGTATGCAGTTGCCCTTGAAGGCAACTGGATAGTAAAAAATTCATTAAAAGTCACAACCATCCTTTGGTTGAATGTGGTGACAATCATCTTTTTCGTTCCAGTAGAAAGATAACTGACTTAAATGCAGATGTCCTGAGATCAATGACAGGATCAAGGATCAGAGCAACGAATGCATATAACTTCATTGCTACAGAGGTTGGGAGAGTGGATAATTTGGAATGCACGAAGTGGGATGTGTTCAATTTCATTCAAAGAGAAAGAAGAGAAAAAATTGAACAAAGAGATGTCAATTCTTTAATTCAATTGTTCATGGGGAGGTGAGCCGACGATGGCATGTTTTCATGGGATTTCCAAACTGATGACTATGGTAGATTAACAAGTTTTTTTGGTGTGGTGGGTTATCCAGGCTAGATTATGACTGTTTTGAGGCTTTAATCATTTTTCATACAAGTTATATATTAAAAAAGTATAACTTATGCTACGCTCCCTTTGTGGGAGTTAACTACCATTGGCAAAACGTCATGTTTAGTGTTGGCTTCTTGCCCAAGGAGACTATTGTTTCTTTTAAATGGTTGTTCAAAGCTTTTATAAAAATAATGGGAGACAAGCATACATTAAGTTTTTTCATTGATCAAGACCAAGCAATGACAAGGGCTATTGAAGAACGTCTCCCACAAACACGACATAGATTATGCCAATGACATATCTACTAAAAAATTACTTCAAAAGTGCATTGTGGAGTTTCTATCAAGAGTGCCACCAAACTTTTTATAAATGCATGAGTAATTACGATTCAGAGGAGGAGTTCAAAGAAACTTGTTCATTAATGATGTTAGTGGGTGACCTACACAGTATTGTGTGGTTGCATGAGATGTACAAAATCAGACACAAATGGTCAACTGCCTTCAATAAAGAAGTATTTGGAATGCGAATCCTATCAACTCAAAGAAGCAAGTCCATAAATAATATAAGCCATGGTATTTTGAAGCCCACAAACTCTCTGATAGATTGTTTTATCGGCCTTGAAAATATAATGAAATCATGGCGTGGGAATGAAAAGGACGAAGATTTCAAATGTAGTCAATCTATCACTATGCTGATGGCTAAAGTCAACACGATTTTCAGGCAAGCTTCCTCATTTTATACGAGGAAGCTTTACTCAATGTTCAAGCAAGAGCTGCTTAATGGGTTATGTGGACTTACACTTGAATTCGCCGCAGATAGTGGGTTGAAATATTATATAAAAAATTTGGATAATGATGGCACATGCAAGACATGGGTTGTGAATTTTGACAAAGTTAACTCCAATGTCACTTGTAGNTTGATGGCTATAGTCAACCCGATTTTGAGGCAAGCTTCCTCATTTTATACGAGGAAGCTTTACTCAATGTTCAAGCAAGAGCTGCTTAATGGTTTATGTGGACTTACACTTGAATTCGCCGCAGATAGTGGGTTGAAATATTATATAAAAATTTTGGATAATGATGGCACATGCAAGACATGGGTTGTGAATTTTGACAAAGTTAACTCCAATGTCACTTGTAGTTGCAGAATGTTTGAAATGAAGAGGGCACGGACTGCATGTTCTTAATATGGTTAAAATAAATCTCATTCTTGAAAAATATTTGTTATTGCGATAGTCTAAGCATGCTAAAAGAGACATCTATAACAGGTTTTTATACAAACATCTAAGGGAGTTCCAAATGATAGTTGTTTCTNTTTCTTGAAAAATATTTGTTATTGCAATAGTCTAATCATGCTAAAAGAGACATCTATAACAGGTTTTTATACAAACATCTAAGGGAGTTCCAAATGATAGTTGTTTCTTTAAGTGGCCTCCTATCCATTCACAATCTCAGAAGTTTGCTTACCAACTAATCAATAAAGCACAACGAGATGAATTTATCTAGCTGAAGCTATGGGAAACATTAAAAAGCTATCTATAGATATTGATGAAGCAATACCTGGAGAAACATTTATTGTTAAGAGAAAAACAAAGAAGAAAAAACAACGAACAAAATGTAATGTGGCTGACCTAGCAAAGGGGAGGCCAAAAGTTGTTTCTACTTCTTGGCCTAAAGAATATTGGGAGAAAAATAAGAGATCCAAAAGTATATTTTTCTACATGAAACGAGCTNAGAAAAACATTTATTGTTAAGAGAAAAACAAAGAAGAAAAAACAACAAACAAAATGTAATGTGGCTGACCTAGCAAAGGGGAGGCCAAAAGTTGTTTCCACTTCTTGGCCTAAAGAATATTGGGAGAAAAATAAGAGATCCAAAAGTATATTTTTCTACATGAAACGAGCTGCTTCAATCTTATTTTATTTCCCTTCTCTAACCATAAGCTCTGCGTACATGAAAAGATCTTGAACAATCAGCTGCTTTGCCATCCAATCCAATTATGCATGACTATCTAAGCCAGGTATAAAAATGAAATCCAACATGTTTTCATTTGAGANGTTTTATTTCCCTTGTCTAACCATAAGCTCTGCGTACATGAAAAGATCTTGAACAATCAACAAGCTGGGAACCTGCTTTTCCATCCAATCCAATTATGCATGACTATCTAAGCCAGGTATAAAAATGAAATCCAACATGTTTTCATTTGAGAGGTCTTTTTAATCTACTTTTCTAAAACGTGTTCTCTTTACAACATTACAGGAATTTTTTCCTTCACAAATATCATCTCAAACATTCATTGGACTATCAATGGATTCCATAATTGAGCTTTGATGTATTATAAATCAATGTATTTGTGTTACAACTTTAATAATTATGTTGTTGTTTATGTTACTGCTTTAATACGTTGGTTATGGTGTTGTTGATGTTACAACTTTAATAATTATGAAAAAACATGTGAAGAGCAGTCTTATAACACCTTAATAACACAAATACATTCAAATAATAGTCCAATAACATATTATTAACTCAAGAAATATTAAAAATAGCACTATTACCAATTTTGCAGCCCGATTTAATCTGGCATAACGTGGTTTGAATACTCTCCTTGCATTACTTAATTTGCGGCTACATTATTTTACCTTCCTGGTGTGTTTTTCCCACATCCAACTGTGTTATTTATCTTTTCGACACATATAAATTGTGTGTAACGTGAGCAAAATATCCTCTACACATTATTTTGCCAACACGCTTCGTTATTTTGCAGTCCATCTGTGTTATTTTCCATTCCTATTGCGTTATTTATCTTTTAAACGAGTATAAATCACGCGTAACGTGCTCTGAATATTCCCTAAGCATTATTTCACCAACACACTACATTATTTTGCAGTCCCTCTGTGTAATTTCTCATTCCAACTGCGTTATTTATCTTTTCAACGCGTATAAATCACACGTAATGTGCTCCAAATATTCCCGAAGCGTTATTTTGCCAACACACTGCGTTATTTTTTCGTTTCTCTATTTTATTTCCCATTTCCTTTGTGTTATTTATCTTTTCAATGCGTATATATTACATGTAACATGCTCCAAAAATTTGCTAAGCGTTATTTTGCCAACATGCTACGTTATTTTGTCGTCCCTCTGTGTTATTTCACATTCCCACTGCGTCATTTATCTTTCAACACGTACGTGTAACGTGCTCTGAATATTCCCAAAGCATTCTTTTGGCTTCCCCATGTGTTAATTTGCCTTCCCACTGTGTTATTCTGCAATTTAAATGCGTTACATCCCCATTTAACTGCGTTATTTTGCAATTCAAATGTGTTATATCTCAATTCCACTACATTATATCTCAATTCCACTACGTTATTTAAAATTTAAACTTAGTTGTATCGGCATTTAAATTCATTTATGAGTTTTAATTAAGCATATAAATATATATTGTCAAAAAATATTTGAAAACTTACAGATCATATTGCTGAAAACTTACATATCATTTGAAAACTTACAAATCATATTATCAGAAAATTACAAAACTCTTAATAAAATTACAAAGCACAGTTCAATATTATAACGCTTACTCTATACAAATCATAGTTCAACAAACATGCCTTCAATAAAATTACAAAGCACAGTTCTTCCCTTAAGATGCTTGGCGAGACCACATGCAAATTGCATAGGCGAACTGAGCTCTAAATTGTACCATAAGACCTTGGCAGTTTAAATGATCTTTCCATTCGGTTGTGCCAACCTCTACTAAGGTTTCCATATACTTACATACAAATATGCCACAGTCGTGGCTGTTACTTTGGGTAGAAACGTTTCGAGGAGCGGACATTGCCCAGTTTGTTATGTTGGACCGGAATGTTTGTTCAGTATCTTTCGCAAATTGTTTGACCTGTAAAGGTAGTAGTGGTTTTATTGTTTCAATCAAGTATTACTGTTTACAATAAAAAATACTTAATTCAATATGTAAATTGTGTCAAATGTACTTACAAGTTCTACGCAACTGCTTTATGCATCGGGTTAGGTAGTGAGTCATATATTTTGCATTTTCTTTCCTTCAACTCCCCTACTAACAAAATCTAATGTTGATTATTAATTATAGGAAATAAAATGAGTTCATTATCTTTATTTGCTTCCTTTGTGATATCCTTAGTTAATGTTGCAGTATCACCTTTTATTGTCTTTAACATCTGTAAAAAAAGAAAAAATAACAAACGATATCTATTCAATTTACAACGGAAGTTAAGCTTTAAAATAATCGATTAAATTAAATATTTGTAAATACCCAATACTACAGTGGGGACACATATAAGTATTTTCTGTTCAGTGAAAGTGACCATTTCCTTCTTTCAACCAACATAATGACAAACATATTGACATGTTCATTCCCGAACCAACAGTTCATTAATATATCCTCAAGTGCACCACACTCTAGTATGACTTTACCCCTGCTTAGGATGATATCATGTCTGCATCATTAACAAAAAAAAGTTTGTTACAATAACATCAGACAAACTAGAAATATTTTGTTACAATCTAACAAAGATTGTTTACTTACACCCCAGGGTAGTTGGCAATACATCTATCTATTACATCCTACATTTCAAGTAGAAGCACTGATCTAGCAGAATGATCAAGTGGAAGTCTCGGGGTCGCAACATGAGACTACAATAGAATAATGTGGACTCGTAACATATCAATTTATTTTCTATATATGATTAGGTGCTGCTATAAATAATTATTAGTACCACTATAGCATAGGCATATGGATTGAAGCTCTGGCTCGGCACATTTGTCTCCTCTTGATTGGGATTTTCTTTATCATCAATAATTATTAGTGAATCTCTTATCATTCCAACAGAGCTATGTTAAGCTTCTCCTACTGTTGGCTCTCCATCTGGACTATGTACATCTTCTACTGCAAGCTCTGTAATTGGACTATGTATATCTTCTCCACTGAGGCTATGTGCAACTTCAACTAATGAATGCTCTTCAGCAGGACTTTTTACAGTTAAAGTGATAGAGGGATCTAGATGGAACGATGTGCAAAGAGCCTGCAAAACAATATCATTTTTCTATAACATAAAAACTAATGGAATATTAGAAACTACAGATGTGAATAGAAATAGTTATTTACTATATGGGTTAGCGACTCTAGAACACTCTTCACTAATCGTTCAACCTCTTCAGGATCTTCCTGAATTGTTGCATCACCCGTCAATACATTGTCTTCAACATCTATTATTCTTTCTGGAGACTCTCTTAATGGATCGTCTCGATCTGTAGTATGTATAATTATATTGTCTTGATCTATTCTATAATTTGTGACATCTCCCAAATGATGTTTCTAAGCAAAATCAATTATTTTCTTTTTTTTCTTAAGTTGGTATGTGAACTCAGGTGAACCCACATTCTCATTGGCCTCCAAATGATTCTCTACTTTATGATGCCTAACCAAATACGCGCTTTGTTCTCGAACTTCTTGACATCAAACAAATTTTTTGATAAAATTACCGCAACATTCTTTTAATATTAAATGGAATCTATCCATGTAAGATAAATATATTTTTAATTAGTGATATTTGATACCTTATAGCCATCAAGCATTACCGCTTCAAGAATATGGAACAAAATATATTCGGATTGGTTGCAATCTTAGTTGGACTCTTCAAGAATATGGAAAAAAATATATTCATATTGGTTGTAATTCTCAAGAGACTCTCTCCAACTACATCTCTATAAACTAAATGATCTCATTGGGCCTATGCATTGGGTCTGATCCTGTCCATCAACAATCTCTCCATAGATTGAGGAAAATCATAATAGGATTGTAAGCTTCCTTAGATTGTGTTCATAGGTTTTTTAAATGGAATTAAAAAAATGCTTATTGGGAATATGATTTTGTTCAGAACCATTTAAATCTAAATGCTTGTGGTTTCATTGAGATGGAAAACATATTTTAAAAAGTGAGGACTTCTATCATTTATTTTAATTTTAAATTGAATTCCAAATGTTTGGAGGAGGTTTGTAGAGTTTTAAATAAATATATATGTCTAACTACATCAAACCAAATGATAAAATAAAGACGTAATCTTCACCACCCTTGACTTTGGACCCAACACCTCTTTGATCCCACCTCAAGATTATGAATTGGACAAGCGATCTATGTATAACCTCAAAAGAAATATCCAGTCTTATAAGTAACAGAAGCCATAAAAACTGTTATACAATGTACAAGAAATGTAACAAAATATTAAGCTAACTTAACACGAATCTCGAAATTAAAACAACTTTTCGAAACAATAGGAGCATCCAAGCTTTGCTGAAAATCATCTATACATGTGCATGAGGATGTTGGAACTCAGCCGGACATATTATTGCTCAAGACTTTGCAGAGGTGCTCAATCACATAAATAGGGAGAAACATAAAAACGTACCAAGTTTCCGAAAAGACTTTGGTTCTTTTTAGTTTGAGTATTATCCATAATGAAACTTTTAGCCAACTTTCTCCAAATGTGTTGTGCTTTTGAATTAATTTTTTCGTTGTATAACATTAATAATCTATTAGAATCCCTAAAATTTACGCGCTAAACAGAACCAAAAATACTGCTTGAGCCAGCATCGTGCATTCGAGTCTTCAAAATCTGAAATCTCTCTCATCTTTCAGCCTTACAAGATAGAGCAAGTATGAATCCACATTCACTTGTAGTTGTTCACCAATGTTACTGTTTCTTTATATAGCCTCTCTCTCGCCCTTTCTACCTATATGATAAATCAATAAATTCAAAGTTAAAATTTGTTAAATATTTTATTTTATGATCCAACTTACATAGAATAAACTTCGAATGTACATATATAGACAAAAAATTTCTTTGATGTATATCCATTGAGTTTAAGGTGAAGAACTAGCCTGTCTCTCCCAGTTCGTTAGAATTGTTACAAAAGAAAGCAAGATTGTTTGAGCCGTAGATCCACATAGAAGACCAATCCAAAGCCCCTTCCCTCCATTATGCAATATAAAACCAAGAACTACAGCTGTTGGGATTCCAATCAGATAAAATGCAATGAGGTTTACATACGCACCAATGTTCTGCCATCCGCATCCTCTTGCAACACCTATAAGTACAAAAAGAAAATTATGATATGAAGGTTATAAGCAGAAAAAGACGGTTAATCAGGGGAGATATATTATCTTGGTTGACTTTCATTTGTTTACTGTCTCCAAATATTTATATGTTCTTATGTACAACATCTTTGTTTAATTTTAAATTATTTATTTCTTCGAACCTATGAGTACTGGCGTTGTCTGGTAAGACTTAGGCTAGCAAGAAAAGAGTACAATGCGTTGAAATTTTGACACATTAGAGTGTGATCATAACTTATAGATAAAATCTATTTTAATGGAGCTTTTATAATTTTTTGATCGAGCACTTTATATTTATTCATGCCAAATATTGCTTTGAGGTTGCAGCGGTTGATTTCAAAATGACTGATCCAAGGGTTGTCATCACACCAAGTTTACATTGATATATCATGATTAATGAAATTTTCTATTTGCTCGGTCAATAAAACTACAGCATGACCTTTTTAAAGCTTGTATGAGGAAATCTTGTCGAGGATCAAAGTGTCCTGTGAAACCATAGTACTTCATTTATAAAACTCCAAGTTTATTTTTTAAGACATTGCTTGAATGTCACTCATTTGCTTGAAGAAAAATTCAATAAACCAACAAATGAAACAAATGCTTAATTAAAATGCCAATTAAAAAGATGAATTCTGAGGGTAGCTTTAAGATGCTCGTTCTGTTTAGATAGTTGTTACGCTGTTCTTGCTTCTCTAAAAACAATCGAAATCATAATTTTCAATCCTTTCGTGATTATTTAATATAAATAAATTTGGTCAGATTTTATTTCCAGTATAATCATTCACCTTCCTCACATAATTACAAGGAAACTCAATTCTATAAGTATTTTATTTGAAAATAAACTTTTGAATAAGAAAGTTTTGAGAACAAAAATATGTTAGCAAATACTTGAAATTCACAGAAGCTTTGTGTCAACTATTGTGCTATGATGCTTAAAACCATCATTCTTACATTTTAATTATCATATTGAACTACATTAATATTCCATAGTTATAAAATGATTGTCTAGAATGTCTATATTGTGATGTTTTTCTCACAAATACATCGAATTCTCCATAAAAAGCTTAGATGATGAATATTATTTACTAAGGAGAAAACATGAAAATTACCTGAGAGCACGCCCTGAAGACTATCCATAAAAACCGTTAGACACACCAATGGAACCATATCCTTAACGTAATCTGCTACCTCCTCCTCATTGCTGTAAGCATAACCCAGAATGTAACGCATGGAGAATAAAGTCACACTCATTATGATGGCTTCCATCACTATAATAAACATGACAACATGTACAGCTAAACGAGCTCTTTTTGGATTTGCAGCTCCTAATTCGTTTGATATCCTCGTGCTAATAATAGAAAAAATGACTATCAGTTGAACACAAACGAAGATATCACGTAACACATATAATTGAACGATTTGCCTTAAAAATTACCTAGCTGAAGCTCCAAGTCCATAAGGAATGTTGTAAAGTAGTGATATGGTTGTGAGACTGTTCACAAACACAGATTAGCATCAGAGCATTTTTGCCAATAAAATAGAATTGCTAAAATTTATAAGTTATTTCTGCCTACCATATGGATAGCACAGATGTTTCAAGTTTTGGCTTTGGCAAGAGCCCAGAGAGAAGAATCAACATTTCAAATGACCAATATTCAAGACTGCAATAATTTGGAAAATTGTAAGAAATTGGGATGTTGGTTGACTGCATGTACATTAATGCATTCACTGTAATTTCTTTGCAAAGTAAATATTGCTTATTTTGCGGCATTCTTTTGCAGCAAATACGAGAAACAAATGATACATGAAGTAAAGTTTAATTCAAACATGGGAGGATGACGTTGCATGCTAACACTGGATTAATTGATAATTTTTAGAGCATGAACTTTTCAAAGTAATTAAACAGATGATACCATATCATGATTGCTGTAGGACAAGCAAATCTAAAGAACTGTTTGATTCCTTTGAAAGCCTCCTTTGAGAGTGGCAAAGACATTTTCTTGAAAGTAGTGGAATGAAATATATACAGTACAAGCATGACTGTATTCAACCAATATGATATGCTTATGGAAAGAGCCGCCCCAACAATGCCCAATCCCGACTTAAAAATAAGATACCAAGAGACTGGTATGTGAAAACAAAGAGTAGCTATGGAGCTAAGAAGCATCGGTAGAATGACGCTTTGTGACTGGAGAAATTTCATTAAAGGTTGAGATGCGGCGTAGGCAAAGATTGCTGGGATGGTCCACACCGCAAACTTCCCTGCTTCTTCTGAGATTTTTGGGTCTTGACCTATGAATAGAAGCAGTTTTCCCATTGATAGCCATATGATAGAAATCGGAAGGCTGACTAATGTAAGAGAGAAGATGGCACTGCATGTGTGTATTACAAGCTTTTGGTATTGCTGTGCTCCATAAGCTTGACCGCATAGAGTTTCCAATGCACTTGCCATTCCAATCTGTTGATCATGCAAAAAATGATGATTACTTAGCCAAAGTATAGGTTTTGGCACTGTGAGTTTCTGAGCAATAAGTATTATCATCATTATGGTGTCAAATTTTGAAATGTTAATTCTGTGGTAGAAATGGACATTTTCAATTACCAGAATGGTAAAGCCAGTAACACTGGTGAGAGAGGCGGCAATAGAAGCTNTAATGTTTGAAATGTCAATTCTGTGATAGAAATGGGCATTTTCAATTACCAGAATAGTAAAGCCAGTAACACTGGTGAGAGAGGCGGCAATAGAAGCTCCGGCTAGAGGCAGCTCGCCGAGATGCCCCNACACTGTGAGTTTCTGAGCAATAAGTATTTTCATCATTATGGTGTCAAAGTTTGAAATGTTAATTCTGTGATAGAAATGGACATTTTCAATTACCAGAATGGTAAAGCCAGTAACACTGGTGAGAGAGGCGGCAATAGAAGCTCCGGCTAGAGGCAGCTCGCCGAGATGCCCCACCAACATCGTCGATATAACGTTAATCATATATTGTGCCACAGAAACAATGACCATTGGCACTGCCACCCTACCAAGCCTCCCTCCCTCTTCTCTAAACTCCAAACCGGTCGTCACTTCTCTTTCTTCTTTTGCAAGCAAGCCTTCCTCCATTGACATCAGGAATGTAATGCGAATCAATCTAAGGTTTAATGGGCATAAATATTTGTAGGGCGTAGGGCGTAGGGCGGTGTTGTAGGGCGGTGTGCTGCACCTGAAGTATTGTATAATTAATTAATTGCTGCTTACTTGATTACGTTGGAACAATAATTGGTCGGTTGATATTTGTTCGTGTTAATCATTAAAATAAATGATTTGACGGGGCACGTGATTTGTGATGTCAGTGGAAGCAGAGGGGTGTTTGCAGGGAAAGTGGATGACCAATTCGTCTGTAANATGCTTACTTGATTACGTTGGATCAATAATTGGTCGGTTGATATTTGTTCATGTTAATCATTAAAATAAATGATTTGACGGAGCACGTGATTTGTGATGTCAGTGGAAGCAGAGGGGTGTTTGCAGGGAAAGTGGATGACCAATTCGTCTGTAATTTCCAGGCATCGTAGGAAAATACATAAACGACAAAGCTCTTTTTTTTTTTTTTTTTGGGTTCACTTCATAAAATAATGCAGTTGATGATTCATTTGCTGTCCTGAGCGGGATTATGATTATTAGCGGTAATTTACACACACAAAAAAAAAAAGATTCATAGTTTTAAGGCAATCGACGGTTTGTCTAACTTGAGGCTTATTTTGGTTAGATTCTTTGTTCTTTTAAATTTAAATAATTACTTATTGGCGGGTGTTGGTTTATCGTGGGTTTGAGTTTGTTTGATTTATAGTTTGGCTTAAACTAAGCCAGCTTTTGGTTTGATTCTGCATTCTTTTAAATTGAAAGTTATTCATGTTTAATTCTAGATTATCTTTTTTGTTTTGGAAAAAAATATTGCGACGCAAATGAAATATTGCTACCTGTAAATTTTGGTCCCACCGATAAAAAAAATGAAAATGTGTTTTCTTTTTAAGGCACGACCCGATCCGAATCAACCCGTTGCCTCGAAAACAAAACGGGCAGAATCATAATGTAGGGATCATTGCATTGAAAAGAAAACCCAACCACTGCTCTTCACTCTCCATTTTCGTTATTCGTCGTCGGTTAGAGTTTCCCATTGCGCGACTCCAGTAGATAGGGTTTGCACTGTCGTTCGTCGGCCGAGATATATTCAAAGTCCCATTTTGCTGTCATGTAAGTCTTGTGATGTTAAGGTTTTTCCGATACAAGCTTTGCGTGAAGAATTAGGAGTCAGGGTGCGAACTCATGTAGTTTTTTTCATCTTGAAGCAAGCTAATATACAACAATGGAAGAGATGAAGGAAACTGAAGAGCCTTAGAAGATGGAGACGAAAGACCGAACGAAGAAGGAAACCAAAGAGCCTAAGAAGGACGCCAAAGAGCCTAAGTGTCACAGAAATCATCAAGGTAATTTTTTTTTTGTGGTTGTACTTTTATTCAAAAGTCTAATGTATCGAGAAAAACATTGCATCATACAATATTTTCATGCATTGTTCAAATGATCTATTGTAGCACCAAAATAAAGCAAAAATAAAACAAAAATAAGACTATATTATCACTAACACTACAATAACACAAAGATAATACTAAAATAAAAAAATTAACAATGCCGAAATAATACNCTCTTCTTTTGCAAGCAAGCCTTCCTCCATTGACATCAAGAATGTAATGCGAATCAATCTTAAGGTATAATGGGCATAAATATTCGTAGGGCGGTGTTGTAGGGCGGTCTGCTGCACCTGAAGTATTGTATAATTAATTAATTGATGCTTACTTGATTACGTTAGATCAATAATTGGTCGGTTGATATTTCTTCATGTTAACATTATTAAAATAAATGATTTGACGAAGCACGTGATTTGCGATGTCAGTGGAAGCAGAGGGGTGTTTGCAGGGAAGGTGGATGACCAATTCGTGTGTAATTTCCAGGCATTGTAGGAAAATACATAAACGACAAAGCTCTTTCTTTTTTTTTTGGTTCACTTCATAAACTAATGCAGTTGATGTTTCATTTGTGGTCCTGAGCGGGATTATGATTATTAGCACACAAAAAAAAAAGAATAGTTTCAAGGCAATCGACAGTTTGTCTAACTTGAGGCTTATTTTGGTTTGATTCTTTGTTCTTGTAAATTTAAATAATTACTTATTGGCGGGTGTCGGTTTATCGTGTGTTTGAGTTCGTTTGATTTATAGTTTGGCTTAAACTAAGCCAGCTTTTGGCTTGATTCTGCGTTCTTTTAAATTGAAAATTATTCATGTTGAATTCTAGATTATCTTCTTTCTTTTGGAAAAAATATTGCGACGCCAATAAAATATTGCTACCGTAAATCTTGGTTCCACCGATAAAAAAATGAAAATGTGTTTTCTTTTTAACCCAAGACCCGATCCGAATCAGCCCGTTGCCTCGAAAGAAAACGGGCAGAATCATAACGTCATGATCATTGCATTGAAAAGAAAACCCAACTACACGGCTCTTCACTCTCCATTTTCGTTATTCGTCGTAGCTAGGGTTCGCACTGTCGTTCATCGGCCGAGATATAATCGAAGTCCCACTTTACTGTCATGTAAGTCTTGTGATGTTAAGGTTTTTTCGATACAAGCTTTGCGTGAAGAATTAGGATTTAGGGTGCGAACTCATGTAGTTTTTTCATCTTGAAGCAAGCTATTATAAAACAATGGAAGAAATGAAGGAAACCAAAGAGCTTAAGAAGATGAAGACGAAAGACCAAACGAAGAAGGAAACCAAAGAGCCTATGAAGGACACCAAAGAGCCTAAGTATCATCAGAAGTCATCAAGGTAATTTTTTTTGTGGTTGTACTTTTATTCAAAAGTTTGTTGTACCGAGAAAAACATTGCATCATACAGCATTTTCGTGCATTGTTCAAATGATCTGCTATAGGACCAAAATAAAGCAAAAATCACACAAAAATAACACAATATTATCACTAAATAACACCACACTAACACTACAATAACACAAAGATAATACTAAAATAAAAAAATAAACAATGCCGAAGTAATACCAAACAACAACAAAATCGCATAACAATAATCAAATAATATTAATTAAATAACACCACACTAACACCACAATAACACCAAGATAATACCAAAATAACACAAAAATTAATACCAAAATAACACCAAAATAACACCATAATCACGCCATTATACTACCACAATAACAGCTAAATAACACAAAAACGCCGTAATAACAACACAATATTACCACAATAACAGCTTAAAAACAAAAAAATACCATACTAACACAAAAGGAACACCAACATAACATCAAAATAACATTAAAAATCACACAACAATAACACCAGAATAACAACTAATAAAACAACTAACACCACAATAACGCCATGATAATACTAAAATAACTACAAAATAACACCACAATAATATTGACATAACACCAAAAAAACATCACAATAATGTTTCAATTTTATTGAGAAGAGATTATGGTGTTATCACATTTATATTATGACATTATTTATGTTTTACAGAGAAGGAAATGTTGTGTTATTTTGGTGTTTTTCTGTTGTTACGCTTGCAGTGTTATTCCTGTGTAATCTGGTGATATTTGTGTTATTAGAGTTATAGTATTTCCACTTAATTAAGGTGTTATTATGGTTTTATTATGGGGTTATTGTGATGTTATTTAGGTGTTATTCAGAGGTTATTCTTGTGTTATTGTAGTGTTATTCTAGTGTAATTGTGGTTTTATTTGTGGTGGAAGTTTGGTGTTATTGTTGTGGGACTGTGGTGTATTTTTGGTGTTATTTAGGCCGACTTGTGGATTTGTTTAGATTTTTTGTGATGTTATTTATGTATTATTGGAGGTGTCATGTTAGGGTTCTTATTGAGTTGGGATTGTGGTGTTATTCTGTTGTTATTGTTGTGTTATTTAGATGTTACTAAATTGTTATATAGGTGATATTGTGGAGTTATTCTCTTTAGATCGTGGTGTAATTGAGGTATTATTTTGGTGTTATTGAAGTTGTAATATTTTTGTGTCATTGAAGTGGGATTGTGGTGTTACTGAGGTGTGTAGGTGGTATTATTTTTTTGTTATTGTGGTGTTATCGTAGTGTTATTGAGATGTTATTAGTGTGTTATTGTGACATTTTTTAGGTGTTATTTATGTGTAAGTATTTTGGAACTCTATTATTGTGTTGATGTTGTGAAATTTTGTTGTAGTATTCATGTTTCTGATGTACACGAGTAGTGTTATTATAAAAAATTTTAGATAACAAAATGTCCTTTTTTACATTGTCTTATTTTAATATGTTTATGAAACCAAGGTCCTTCAATTATATTTTATGCAGGTATATCATTTTAAGTCATTTGGAGCAAAAATGACAAAAATAATATACTATTTTAAGTATATATTTTATGCAGGTATATCATTTTTAGGCATTTGGAGCAAAAATGACAAAAAAAGAAAGAAATTTGGACCCAAAATAGTGAATTTTGGGATTTTGGCGCATGGTGCGCCAAAATTCAGATAGTTGGTGCATGATGCCCCAGAGACGACTTTTTACGGATTAAGGCAGTTTGAGACGAATTTTGTGCGAATTTTCAAAGGGACGCTTGTTCTACACACCCATTGTAGTAACTCAATGCATCTAGACACTTTGGAAGGTTTTTTTTTATGGGGATATGTCTCTTGGATCAAATGATATATCTTTTGAATTCAAAGAGTTGACTTTTGGAGGGAATTTTGGAAGGAATTTTGAATTTCTTTTGAAAGGAGGCAACCTGAAATAAAAATGGAAAAGTTTAAGAAGTTTAGGGGGGACAAAAATGAAAGAAAGTGGAGGTGGCACTGAAGGCAAGGGGAAGAGAAGAGGAGATTTTCTTCTAGGGTTGTAAGAAGAGATGGAAGGTGAGAGATTTCTTCTTCATTACACATATAAGAGAGAATTGATTGTGCTTGTAAAGCAAAAAATGCTTGGAGATAACTTCTAGGGATTTGCTTGGGAATGATTGTGAGATAAGTTGTGTCTTTTATTTTATTTTTATATATGCAATTTGTGTTTTGTCGTATCATTCTCATGAATTTTGAGTAGTCTTCTTTATCCTTCTCCCTACTTTGAGATATGGTTTTGTGAAAATTTGATTTTGTTTTCTATGGTTTTAAATATTAATAATTTGTGATGATTTAAACTCCGATCTTCATTTAATTTTTGATTTGGACAATTGAAATGTTAAAACATGTTGAGAAACATATGTTCTAAAAAGGGCTATGATTTCTACAACAGAGGGAGAATCACATTTGATTTCATGGGAGAGTGTGTCATCCATGGAATTGAGTGCAAATAAATAGAGAAATATACTTTGTTGGATGCAGAATTAGAGATTTTAAGGTGAAAGATTAAAATCCCCAATTTGGCCCAGTTGATTGGAAACTGATATGAGATTGTTAGCCCTCAGGAGAGGGAGTAGTGGAAGCGTTGGAGTGGTTGCCGGTATCCTATCAGCCAAACCACAGAATTAAGGACCAAATTATGGATTAGTCAATATTCTTTATAGCACTTGGAAGAGGGTAAAGATTAGGATTGCTCCTATTTGGCACAAAATAGTTTTTATATATATTTTTTCAAATGATTTTATTCTCTTTATAATCTTTATACTCATTGTAAAGAGGGATTATGCTTTCTTAAATTTGAATCTTACATCAATAAAAATTTGGTTTAGTTTTCATAATTTTACTTTTCAATGTCTAGTTTTTAGTTAGTTAACTTTATCTTTCAACTACATTTTATATACCATTCACTTTAGAAGTTAATATTCAAACATCAAACTTTACTTTTATTTTTGTAATTTTACTTATAGGATTTTCCAACTTCCACATGGGATCAATATCTAGAACTCCATTAATTTTAAGAATTTACTTCTAGAATTGTGTGCTACATTTAAATATGATGGAGTGTCGAATGATGCTGCCAGGCTTAGAATTTTTCTTTTTTCACTGAGGGATAAAGTTATGATGTGGTCAAATTCATTAGCACCTAGATCAATCTGAACTTGAGGAGATTTGTCACAAAAATTTTTATCTAAATATTTCCCACCTTCAAGAACTGCTAAGCTTAGAGATAATATTACATCTTTTTGTTAGTTTGAGGGGAATCAATTTATGAAGCATAGGAAAGATTCAAAAATCACCTTAGAGAGTGTCTGCACCATGTGTTGTCAGATTGGTTAATAATTCAAACTTTTTATATTGGGTTGGTAGATCTCTTAGATTGATAATTTACACTGCTGGTGGTGAATCATTAATGTTAAAACCATTCAATGAAGCATATTCATTAATTGAAGAGATGACTATTAATAATTTTCAATGGCCCTCTGAAAGGGTAAATCCAAAAAGAGTAGCTAGTTGTCATGATTTTGATACAATATCTATGTTAGCTGCACAAATAACTGCTATATTGAAGAAGATAGATCAATATGGAATGAATTATTATCAGACAACACCTGTGCTTGAGGAAAACTCATCAGGACAAATGATAGAATCTAAATCTTCTTATGATACTTTAAATGCAATAAATAATCATTCTAATAATCCTTATGTCAATTATTATAATCCTGGTTGGAAGAATCATCCAAAATTTAGTTAGATTAACAATAATTCTAATGCTGCAAATCTGCAATGGGTAAACAATACTGCAAACCCATTAGAAAACTCCAACAATCAAGGGAATCAAGCTTATAAACCTTATTATCCCTTAGGTTTTAATAATTTGCAAGGTAAGGAGAAAAAGTTTGTTGACATCACTTTTGGTTGAGGTTTAGTTTTTCCTCTTTAGTAGCCTAAGATCTAGCCATAGGAATTTTCTATTGACTACTGTTAGAAATCTAGAAAATGAACCCTTACCATTAGAAATTCTACCCTCTTCTCTGCTCAACTTGAAGTTCCACATATTGATCCTAAATTCTAGCACTTAGTAGGTGGGGTCATTAGGGTTGACCCTAGGTGTTGTTCTAGGGCTTAAGGCACATACATGCACTCACAATCACTCACAACCTTAAAGCTTCTAGGCTTTGGTCCCTTGATACTTTTGGGAGACTCATGTAGGTGGTCCCCTAAACTCACTAGCCCTAGGCTAGGGTTTGGCTAAGATTACTACATAGAGGACCCAAAATGGGGTTTCCATTAGTCCATGACTTATTAATAGTGGTTGGTACCACAACAGTACCAAGATACCTAACCTAGCCTTTTGCCCCTAAATTCCCCCAAATTACATAGATACCCTTGGAACCCCAAATTTGGCCAAAAATCTCAAAGTTAGTCAAAATACCCAAGTTGGTTCAAAAATCATTTCAAACACCTTCAAAACACCCAAACTACCCAAAATCACCAAAATTGGCCAAATTACCAAAATACCCCTCCTTACCCCAAAATTCCAAAAATTCCAAAAAAATCAAAAAAATCCCAAAACCTCCCAAGTATTCCTAATTTTATATTTCTCAACTACTACATGACCCAATTTGTCTAATTTGATTATCTTTGATCAAAACCCCCAAATTGCCCTTTAAAGGCCCATATTTTCCCTAAACCATTTAAATTCTTCGCCAAAAATCAAAAATCAAAAATCGTGGAGGTGAGTTTTGGCAAAACCATTTAAATTCTTCGCCAAAAATCTTCATAAAAATCATCTACACAATTTTGATCAATCAACTGGGCCAATTGACATGGCTAGCCTAGCCTAAACCCAAGCTTTAATCACGTGAACCCACATTGAACCGATGAACTAAAGATGGCCTAACTACCCCAAAATCACCAAATTAATGACTTTAAAGCCATTAGTTGGACCCTAATGGCCAGCCTAAACCTACTAAAACCACCTAAAATAAGCCATAGACCAAAGGTACCCTAAATTAAGGGAAATGTTTTCAATATTTGCTTATGCTTAAGATATTTTTGCCAAAACTAAACCTCAGCCCATTAAATTATTGTGACATATTCCCCTGGGTTTCGTGAGCTCCTAGCCACCCCCTGCCATGGCCAGCCAGCCTAGTCACCGGAGAAGCCAAAATTGAGGGCCACCCCCTCTTAAATTTCACCCAAATCAAACTCAGAGGCCACCTCACTCAAATCAAATGATAGGGCTCCTCTGGCCTCCACTTAAGCATCAAAATGAACCCAAACATTGGCCCTGAGAGCCACCCCTTAGCCCTTTTTATAAAAACTCACCTCCATGGCCATAGAAGGAGTGTTGAAATTTTCTCAGAGAGAGACCTTCAAATCACTCCTTGAGCTTCCTTGAGACCTCCACAGCTCATTAATCACTCCACTGCCCTGATTCCATCTGTGTAACCCTAATTATGAGCTTAAAAATTAAGGCAGAAACATGACATCCTTTAAAACTCCACCAAACTCCAATTACTTAATGAGCTGTGGAGGAATTTCACCAAAACAATAGAGAGAGAAGACAAAGCCCCATCAAATTACCCTCTTAAATTGCCTCTAGCATAGCTCTAGACCAACACCTGAAAGTAGCCTTGGTCGAATTTGGGTCTAGGAATTTCACCAAGACCAGAGGCTCAATCCCTAGCCTCCTTAGACCCCAACGAACGTGCCCAAAACCTCTGATTGAAGCTTCACTTCTTAGAGCCAAGGTATAAAACTTCTCCTCCTACCGAGCCTATTTGAACTCTCAATTTATTTTTAGTTGATTTCATGGCATCATAACCATATGGATATGTTCCTCTAGTCTAGACGAGCATTTAAAAAAAATCATTTAATGTGGCTGAGAAATGAGGTAGATATCAAGCTTAAAAGATGAATGGTTCTCGGGCTAGGCTATCGGGGATGATGACAGAGCGTCGTTCTATTGGGCCTGTATCGGATGGACGGTCGAGATCAAGTTGGACAATGCTTCAGAACTAAATCGCGGGCCGAGTCAGTGCTAAGGTGGATGGTGGTGTCAAATGGGAGCGCGCCGCGTGGAGCTTCGGAGCCGCCATAGGTTGATGTGGCGTCGCGCTTTTATATAAATAAATATGGATTAAAATAATTCAAAAAATGACCCTTAACTTCAAAAGTCCATATCTTGCTGCAAAAAAATCACAAAAATAAAATAAAAATTCTCGCTTGCTCAGTGAACAGAGGAAAATAATGTGGATTAAATTTTATGTCCATTTCATGCATGTTTGATTTTATAAGAACCCATTAGGGTTAGGAATCTTTTGATTCTCCATGCATATAGGCATTTCATCATAACTTGGATTTTTGGCATGTTGTAGCCTCTATTAAAAGGAATATTTCCTAATTTTTCCAAAGTCATAAAAGGTCCCTAGACAGAGAAAAATATTTTTCAAGTTTATGTGCATTATTTGTTTAAATTAACCATGGAAACTAGCATGTTCCTTAGAAAAATCCAAGAAAATTTTGGAAGGTTTACGAAGATGAGAGAACCTTTAGGAAAATTTCTCATGAGCTAAGTCATTTAAAATACACCTAATCTTTACAAACTCTAAACACTAAGGTAATTAATTTTGGAAAACAAAAACATCAAAATGAATTGATTTTTGATCTCCACTATTATTTAAGATCCAGAGAACTCCCCATAAAAAATTCAAGGCATTTTGAGTCCATTTGATGGCCTAAATTGATTTTTCATGTTAAATATCTTATTTGGCACTTAAATGATTTTTAAAAACCAAAATATAACTAAAAAATTTACAAAAACTTTTTTTTTGAGTTCTCTGTGATCAGAGGTATTTTTTAAAAATAAAATGATGGTTAAAATAATAACTTGATTTTTTAGGTCATTTTGAATATTTAAAATAATTAAAAATCCTTAAAAATCAAAAAAATAATAAAATTCATGAAAATATTCTAAATTACTTTCTAAGCACTTAGGAACAATTGGGATATTCTAAATTGAATTTTCTAAATTTTCTAAAATAAAGATATTGTATTTTCAAGCTTAAAAATAATTTTAAGAGGCTAAAAATGAATTTTCACTAAAATATTCTAATAAATCAAATAAAACTTAAAAAAATATAAAATTTTCTCTTCTCGGTTCTCTGACCTTAGGAAGATTTTTCCAAAATACAAAACTTAATTGTTTCTGTTTAAAATATTTTATATCTAACAAAGACCCTAGAACTTAAAATAATTCTAGTAATTCAAATTAAACTCAAAAAATCATGAAATTTGATTCAAAGGCTTCTCTAGTTTAGGTCTGCCTCTAGTAAAAATTTTAAGTGATTTTAGTTTACTTTGGTCAAGTTAACAAATTTTCTTTAAAAAATATTATTTTTGCATGAAAATAATTATATAGATAAATTAAATTTTGAAAAATCACATTTTCTCCTCTAATGTCTCAATTGACCCATGAGTGAGATAGGATAAAAATTCGAAAGTCATTTGGATTAAATTTCATGAATTATTAAGTGATAGAGTCTTAGGAGCAAATATGTAATTTTGGAAATTTAGCCTTAATTAACCTTTAAGCTTAATTCAAGGAGGGAAATGGGCAGCCTCTTATCTTAATCAGTTTATTTGTATGTTTGAAACACAAGGGGTTAATTGGTAGAAACCAACCTCACTTTCTTAATTAAAAGGATAAGTTAATAAATTTCTAGTTTATTTGGATGTTTGAAACACAAGGGGTTAATTGGTAGAAACCAACCTCACTTTCTTAATTGAAAAGATTAAGTTAATAAATTTCTAAATTATTAAATTTGAAACCAACCTTACTTTCTTAATTAAAAAGATAAGTTAATAGATTTCTAAATTAGTAAAATTTGGAAGTTTATTGCCCAGGACTTAGGGGTATGACTTTTGAAGTCAACAATTAATCAATTTAATACCCCTATTTTGTAAGTTAATAAATTTTTAGATTATTAAAATTTGGAAGTTTATTAAAATAAAATGAACCTAGGACTAGTATGACTTTTGAAGTTAATAATTAATCAATTTAATACCCCCATTTGATATTCAAATGAAATTCAAATAATGAATCAAGATCACCTAAAGTTTAACCTTTTCAAAACTAATTAAGACACTCACCTATAACTTAAGGGCTTAGTAGTAATCTAAGTTAAATCAAGACTGATTAAATGAGGATTAGAAAAACAAACTCAAATAAAATTAAAACATCTTTCAAAAACTACAAGCCAATTAGGACCAAAATTTGGCTAAGTGTTCCAACAACACTAACTTGTCTCTTTAAGGGTCTTCACATAATCCTCAAAATCAAATTACAAATGATAATGACCCTATTCTTAATGATAATTCAGACATCAATGTTCATTGAGCATTAGGGTGTTCATAGGATGAATTATTAAGCAACATAATAAGTTTAAATGAGCTCGAGGCTTTCCACCAGGTGATAAGAGGGAAGCATGGACCTGCTTCTTCCACTTAACATGTTGGATACCTTAGAAGTCTACTAAACTCAATATTCTTTGCTTAACAAAATTATCCTTTATTAAACTCCTAAGGACCCATCAAGATATGACCTAGTGTTAAGTAGGTAATCAAAATTTTGCTTCCTTGCTTCATATAAATTGCTCTGACATGCATTTGAGTTTCAGGTGGTGGAATGAGAAGACTCGCCAAGTACGCTTTTACAGTTTTCAGCATTGTCTTTCTTGTACTTTCATACTGTACTTTTATACCTGACTCAAATGCTAAACAACAATGTCACCCTGCATGAAAACTATAACTATCAGGATAGCCACAAAACCAGAACCAAAATCAAAATCAAAACTAAAACTAAAATCAACCAAGAAAAAAATCACCTCCACAACATTCAAAATATAAAACAACTCAAAATTTAATCAAAAACATCACAAAAAACTACAACTTTAACTAAATTAAGACATCTTTATCGGATGATCGAAAATTCCTCGGAGGAGGTAACCTACGGTTGCTAATGAGGCTTCCCACGGTCTAAATGAAATTATGGAACTCATTAAGTTAAGTTTAGTAAGTTCGTTTAGACTAAGTGAATCCAATAGAAAACAGTGGTGCCGGAACGAGGGAATCGTAGGATCCTAACCGGTGTCGCTCTAATCAAATTTAACACGCCCCTATAAAATTTAAATAACTTCAACCATAGGGTGACTTGATTTGACATTATAAATTGACACATTAGAAAACTCAAACTCGTCGCGACAAGGAGCTTGGAGCTAGCATGGTGGGCATCAAAGTCATCTTCAACAACAAAACCTGTTTTCCCAAGCTAAACCAATCTTTTTTCCTTAGATATAAGCAAAAAGTCCATAAGACTTCGAGGTTGGTTGCTTATGCAACATAAATCCTCACCTTATCTTTAGGCCTTGGTATAGCCCTGCTATATAATATAAGCCTAACTCGTCTTAGGATTCCAAGGTCGTCATTCATCACGACCTAAACCCTCACATCTTCTAGTCTATTTTTGTGATAGTTTCACATGAATGTAAGCCCTAACTAATAATATTGGTAGGATGAAACACCTAAATATTTCTCCTCAGAAATGAAGCCAAAGATTAGGATAGCTTGGGAAGTCACTGGGGATCTCCTTTGGATCCATGACATCCCCTAGTTCTTCCTCCTTTGGACTCTACAACAAAATGTTCGGGTTCTCCTCTGGATCCATGACATCCCTTAGTTCTTCCTCCTTTGGATTCTACAATAAAATGTTCCAAATTTGCTAGATCCATGACATCCCCTAGTTCTTCTTTCTTTGGATTCTACAATAAAATGTTCCAAATTTGAGAACCCATGACATCCCCTAGTTCTTCCTCCTTTGGACTCTACAACAAAATGTTCCAAATTTGAACCCTAGCTCAATCTCATTGAAATGTCCTACCCTTTGAAACTCCTTGAAAATAATATTTCCTGATTTTTATCGAGAGTCTTCTTAGTTGACTTTGGTCATTTAAGATGTAATTAACTATAGGGGCTTGCCCTTATAGGAAACATGTCCGAACCGAGCTTAATCTAAACCCTATTTAATTCTTTATATTAAACAAGGGAACCAGTCAACAAATACAATGGTTTCACAGACCAAATGAATGTCATGTATTCCTTAGTTTATTTGATCGAGCCTCATCCTCAAGTCTTGTGTTTATCCTTCAGAATAGATATGAGATTTGAGGTACAACACTGTTTCATTTAAACTGTGAAAAATGTGAGGTCAGTTTGATTTCATATTTTTCTAAAACTAAATATATATATGTAAAATAAAATGTCCTTCTGAAGCAGGCGACAAAATTTTGATTCCGGTGACCGATAACTTCTTACGGGCAACTCCTCCAACCAAAAATAGCGCCGTCAGCTTCTGACGACTCCGTTGGGGAGAAACTTTTCTCTTCATTCAAATCAAGAAATATTATCTTCACACATCAGTAATGTGTTCATGTCCCTCTTAGACCAAGTTACCATTCTTTCATTGGCATACTTTACCCGTTTATGCCTTGGGAAGGTATAATTAACTCCTTGGACTTTAGGACTATTGGTTCAACCATCTTTGAACAGAAGGGTTCAGGAGGCCATTAAAGACTCTTTAAATTTTCATGTGGGGTCGGACCCCTAATAGGTGTGTCGGTGGACTAGTTCCACCTGAGCATTGTTTATTTGTAAATGGGTCCTGCACTGGGTCTTAAAATACTTCACATCTCCCTTCCAAATTTGATTTGCTATTCTGCAAATTAAACCAAATCATGTTGTACTGTGCACACTTTAAAATTTTCCTATATTAATTAAATTTTCCACCTTTTAATTTTTTTCAAACAAAATTTTAAAAATACCCATAAATTAAGACCCGCCCGGTCCACATATCAACCTCTACTTTGAGTGCTTGCACTAAAAATTACGAGGTTTTGGCCATATAGCTAACCCAAAAACTTTCTGTTTTCAAGCCTGCTGTAAGTGCCTACCCAACGCTGACCTTTTCCCGCAACCTGCCAATAAGCCACGAAGCTCAATACCTCGCTCCTACCATCAAATTTGGAGCTACATTTGAAGATCTTGAGGTCATCCTCGGGAAAGCCCTATTTGTGGAAATGAAGATTGCCGCACGGGAAATACAGGAATTGTCTGCAAAGTTCAACCTGAATTGCCCTCAAGACTTCCCTGCCTACAAGAAGTCTAAAACTACTTCGTCACGACACCCGCCAAACCTGCTATCCCCGCTGCTGCTAAGGGGAAAGAAGTAATGATTATTGAAGATCCGACTGAGGAATTAACGGTCCAACCACCCATTTTTGAAATCGAGTCAAGTTTAAGGACTGTACCACTGACCCGAACCCAAAAGAGGAACCATAACAGAAGAGTTCGAAGGGTCATCAAAGCCTAGGCTCCTGAGGAGACACCCATTAAAGAGTAGCCTCATCAAAATGAAGAAGTGTTACCGAAAATTTATCCACTCCTACAAGGAAATAGATTCCATCCTCTGACAGATACCGATGGATATGAGAGTATCTGGAGAATCGCTGTCGCATTATCATCGTTTCATGGACATGGTGAGGTGAGAAAGAAGTTCACTCCTATCACTCAAGTTAGTGCACTTTTTAAGAGGCTAGCTGCCAAAGAAGGATGCTCAGTTAGTGAGTTACTTAAATAAGTGGGACATGCAATTTCCTCTCATATGAAGAAGGAAATTTTCAAGGACGTTAAGTCCGCTAGATAGTCTTGCAAGTCAACTGAAATGTTACCTTCTCGCATCCTCGTTTGGTTTCGTTTAGGGAACAAAGTTGATACCGCAGTAATTACTACTGATTATACCGCCACTAGGACCACAGGTTGTCAACCGGTTAAGTTGAGACTGGGTCCAAATATCTTACCTGTTACCCATTATAGAGATATTCCTACAATCCCAGAGGCAAAGACAAGATGATTACCTGACAATGTAGCTGGTCTACACCATGAAGAGCATACTTTCCCTGAACATATTGATATTTCAACTAAAACACTCTGTTTTGGGACATCATCGTCAAAAAAGATAAAAGGTATGGGTACCCAAGGTTGCTACACCGATACAGTCTCGTGAGCCCGCGGAACAAGGACATGGAATGAAACTAGGGTCCGAAATATCTGACATCGTCACAATAATCGCCAGCGAGAGGGAGGATCAAGAAGAGGATGTCCATCTGGGTCCTCCAGATCTTAAAGCGATCAAGGAATCAATAATTGAAGAAAAAGTTGAGAGGCTCAGGATCAAGATTTCCGAGTTGGCTCGAGAACATGAAGTTTATGTCGATAGCGATGAGGAAAATTTTGAATACAATGATTACTTGGAGGAAGATTTCATGGAAGTCCATGTAATTGAAATAAGAGCTACCACATCTACGCACGAGGCTCAACCTTACACCGAAGAGAATGTCGTAGATGAGCTGCGTAGGGCTATCCTCCTAAGGGATGAACAAGTTAGTCTACTGAAGAAAAGAATATATGAAATGGCCGCAACCATGACCTCCACGACCACTATTTAGAGGCAATCACAAGCACCGCAATTGGCCTCTCTAGAGGTCAATCAGCCAGAGATCATACACATCATAGATGAAAGAAGAGAGGTTGCTTCAGCAAATAAAGATGAGCAACATAGAAAGGATTCTCCATGTGGTGCTATTCTAGAGAAAGAGTTCATGCAAATGGTTGAACAAGTGTGCGACACCTTAACCCACTCTAAGGGTGGTGCATTGGTTCTAAAGGGTAGACCTTACCCGGAGGAATTCGATGACGTGTTTTTCCCCAAGGGTTTTGTGGCCCCAAACTTTAAGATATTTGATGAGACTGGAAATCCCAGGTAGCATATAGCACATTTCTGAGCCAGCTGTGGTAACACGAGGAATAGTGAAGCTTTACTCTTTTAATAATTCTTTAGCAGCTTGTCAGGAATTGCTTTTGACTGATACACTGACTTGACCAATGGGTTAGTTAAAATTTTTTTTGAGTTGGAACAGTTTTTTTGTGAAAAGATTCATTGGGGCGCAACATCATGTGTCTATTGGAGAGCTCATGATGGACAAATAAAAGCCTAGCAAAACTTTGGTGGATTATATTTTTAGGTGAAGAAACCTTAGCATGAAATGTGATCCTCAGCTACAGGAACATCATGCGATTAAGATTCTACTCAAGAGCATAAATGGGCAGTAGCTTTCATGCTCAAGGGACTCACCATCAAATCCTTCGAGAAGCTACTCAGTAAAGCCAACAGTCTTCAAGAAGAAATCAAGCACATGGAGCCACATGAAAAGGCTATGGTGACCAGTGTGTTCGAAAAGAAATCAGGAGTAGTAGTGACCATCCACAAGGGAAAGCAGCCGATGAAGATATATGCAGAAGATCCTCGCCATTCTTCATCACAGTATCCTTAAAAATAGAGTAGTCAATTCAACCAGTGACCACCTCAATAAGGATCTCCTCGAAGAGGTGATAAGAAAATGTCCCTGTTAGAATGACATAAAATGGTGTATTCTTTAAAAGATGAAGCTATACCTAAAATATTCAGAAGCCTGATGAAGAAGCTGAAGTTCAGACTACCAGATCCGAAGAAGCCAGAAGATGTGGATAAGAAGAATGAACCAAATTATTGCCCATACCACCGGTTGCTCGGACACAGTATAGAGGGATGCTTCATCTTTAAGGACTTGCTTGAGAAGAACCTTAAATAAGGGAACATAATAATCCCAAAAGAATATTTAAGAGAACCTTAAAAAGGTTCCATAAATATGATTTCGGCCGAGCCAATCTCCCCAATCGATCTGTATACTAGAACAGATGGATGGAGTAAAACATTGGACGAACTTAAAAAGGTCCTCAATCAAATACAAGATTCATTGAAACAATTTTCTACAAATACCAAACCAAGATGGGATGAGGTCTGGAGCAGATCATCTAAGAAAATACTGAACAAGATCCAGTCTACATCAAGACAAGCCTCCATTCAGAGTCCTCAGCATATCAAGCCCGAGTGAGTGGCTCGTAAGGAGAGCCATCATCATCAAGGATAAAGAAGAGGAAGAAAAGTGTCAGTGCATAGATTGATGCACGGAGGTAGGATAGGGGCTACCTCTACTAGATTAGTGGTCTCAAATTTTGGGAAGAAAATCCTCTAACCCTTGACTTTGTACGATTGTCTTTTTGTCCCTCTAGGGTTTTATGAATATAATGATTGTGATTTCGGCTATGTTTTAACTATTTTTGGTGATAACGTAACTAATTACGACCAATATAGCTTCGATCTCGATCCCTAAAATGATCCTTAAATCTCACTTGAGTTTGGTGAACTCGTTGTCAAGTCCAAAGAAAACATCAATGACATCGTTTACGACAGCACCGATAGTGAGGAGCCAATTCTCGAGCATCACGGTACACCGCTTAGCATCAACCTAGATCTTTTTGATGAAGAGGAGAAGACACCGGAAGATTCAACAATGATATCTCAAGAAGAAGAAATCACAGAAGTTAATTTAAGGATCGGAAAAGTGTTACCACCAAGAACAGCTCCAACAAACAAAGGAAAGCGGATAATGACTTGAGAGGAGTTACCCCCACCTCCACCAGTGGAAGAACTACATGATCAAGAAAAAATTGGAGAATCATAAAACATAGACTACAATGTGCTAGCTCATCTTAGGAAGTTGTCGACCCGATTAAGCATCTAGGATGCTCTGATCCTGTCAAAGGAGATGAGAGCGTCTCTGGTTGCAGCTTTGCTTGTCCTAGAAATTTGCTTAGCTCAATTGGCCAGCACATCCTTTTATGAAGTTTGTTTGTTGAAAGAATAGTCTGGGGTAACCTTCAAAGATGAAGGCTTGCTAATTGGTATCGCCGACTACAACCGTCCACTCTACATCTCCGTCAACATCGGCAGATTTGTGTTGTCCAGAGTTTTAGTAATCCTAGAGTATCTCTTAACTTGATGAGCCTACGAACATTGGCCTACTTGGATGTTGAAACTCAAGAACTTATGGCTGATAAAATGATGTTAAGAGGATTCAACCAAAAGGGAGAAAGAGACAAGACTCATCTACTACTTGAGTCGTCGTCTAATACCGATGAAAATAAGGTATCCACCTATTGAGAAGCATTGTCTGGCGTTAATTTTTGCCGCTAAAAAACTTAGACATTACATGCTTTTTCAGAAGATTACTATAATCTTGAAAGTTAATCTATTGCAATATTTGATGACCTGACCAACACTTTTCGGACGTCTAGTAAGATGGTCAATGATCTTATTGCAATTTGATATAAATTTTGTTCCCCTTCATGCTATCAAGGGACAGATACTAGCAGACTTTTTTGCTGCACACCCACTGCCAGCTGGGTCCTCTCTCAATGACAAATTACCAGATGAGCAAATGCTATAAGTGAAATTTTCCAGTGGGCAACACTGAGAAATGTACTTAAATGGCGCTTCGTCAGCCAAAAAAGATAAAGGATTAGGCACAGTTATACCAAGCAAAGCAGGGACCGACTTGATCTTTATCACACCAGATAACAATATGTTGAGGTTCTCATACCACCTGACAGAGTCATGCACCAATAATGAAGCAAAATATGATGCTTTAATCACCGGATTGGGAATGACAATCTCAATGGATATAACAAATATTGCCATTTATGGCGACTCCCAACTCGCATCCAGCAAGTCACCGGACAATACATAATTCTGAAACCAAGGTTGGCAGAATACCAACAGTACACGATGAAGCTCCTGGAGCAGATTCCCGATGTGACTTTCAGCCGGATTCCTAAGGGAGATAATGCCTATGCTAACGCTTTAGCAAAACTTGCTAAAGAAATAGAATGTCCCCCGGAGCATTCCATTGAAATCATAGTGCAAGGAAGATGAGTCTTGTCTCAGAGTGACCTCAAAACTCTACGCAAGCTCTAAAAAGAAGATGCATTAAATATAGTTGCAGACATCAACAAAGATTGGCGCAAGCCATTAATAGAATATTTGCATATTGGAAAGCTACCAAAAGATAAGTATGAGGCACACCACATCACAAGAAGGGCTATGTATTACGCCCTGATGGGAAACGTTTTATACAGAAGATCATTCGACCAGATGTGGCTACGGTGTTTGAGCAGAGCCAAAGCACAAAATATTGTCAAAGAGATACATGCTGGATTGTGTGGCGCTCACCAGTCAGGGCCAAAAAGGAAAATGAAGATCAAAAAACTCGGGTATTATTGGCCAGTAATGATGTCTGACTACATGGATACAGCCAAAAAATGTCACCAATGCCATGTGCATGGGGTGGTCTTAAACCTGCCTCCGAATGTTCTACACCCAACTGTTGCCTTATGGTCATTCGAGTGTTGGGGCATGGACATAATAGGTCCAATAGACCCTCCATCTTCCAAAAGACATAAATTAATACTTGCCGCTACAGATTACTTCTTCAAATGGGCAAAGGCAGTACCGTTGCGTAAGTTTACGACACAGCACGTCCTTCAATTTTTCAAAAGAAAAATTATCTACCATTTCGAAGTACCGTGAAGAATAATTTCCGACAATGGGACAACTTTCAGAAGCACAAGGATCAATAATTTTGTCAAGAGAATTGGGATAGATTAGTGATACTCTACAATGTACTATCCTAGAGAGAATGGTCTGGTTGAAGCCTTCAACAAAACACTGGTACATATTTTAAAGAAAACACTCGACAAAAGCAAAAGAGATTGGCACAACAAACTAGTAGAAGCCTTGTGGGCCTATCAGATGACATTCAGGACTCCCGTGTACGGGTCCGAGGCTGTGTTACCGCTAGAAATCTAGGCAGAGTTGTCGTTGCCAATCAACTCACAATGGAAGAAAGAGCAGAACTCAAACTTGAAGAACTAGAGAGTCTGTAGGGAAAACAACTAGAAGCACAACAATATTTGGAGCTTTACCAAGCAAAGATGGTACAAGCCCATGACAAATTGGTCCGTCCAAGGACATTTAGAGTTGGTGACCTTGTACTTGTGCTTAAAAGGCCTATTTTTGCATGCCGCAAAATAGGTGAAAAATTTGAGCCAACTTGGGAGGGACCATTTGTCGTTGAAAAGGTCTACACAAGAGGAGTTTGTCGGTTAGTGGACTTCCAAAGTGAAAGACCCATGTTACCAATAAATGGATGATATCTAAAAACCTATTACGCAACCTAATGCCGCTTGCTTTGAAACTTTGATTTTTTTGGGGCTATTTATGTGGCCAAATGTCTATGACTGGGTCCAAATTTTGTAATTGACCTCAATATAATGAAAATTATGAGAAAAAAACTTCAAATTTTCTCCTTTCATCATTTGAGTTTAACGTTCCACAAAATTAAACAAAATTCATACATAAATAAACAATTCATTTCACTAAAATAAGCTAAAATTTACTTTAATAAATAATTTTTTTGTTCTTGTTCATGCCAAGTATCGGCCCACTGACATTTTTTCTATCGTCTGCAGAAAAATGTCAGGATAGAGGCTGATCTTTGCTTTCAAGGATGGCTGGAGCCTCGCACTGAATGAGGAAATGGCACCAAAGGGCGGTAGCATAGACTTCAACATGGACTTTAACCAAGTAGACATGAATTACAAAGGTCCTTTGATGAATGTAGTCAGCTGAAGAGAAAAAGAGGGATTGTCTTCACTGCTGAGGGTGACCGTTAAAGATAATGCATCACATAAATGCAAGAACGTGATAATAGAGCAGGATCCAATGGAGGGACCCAACCGCCTGCCATCCATGATAGCTACACCAGCTAGAGGCCTAGTAGCCGCCAATAATGAACGACTGTCAGATGCTTCGCTTCGCGGGACGCAATGCAGAAATGCTAGCCGCAAAAAACATAGGGCTTTTTTAAGAGAAGAACGTGACGTCAGAGAGAAACAAACAATTTACTCACCCCTATTCCTGAGGGACATATCTATGAGCCAGACATGAAAGAAACTTTTTCCAGCCTACTCGCCACAGATGAAGAACCGGGGTTCGTCTTAGAGCCAAAGACACCTTCAGCTTCAGATGCCTTATGCACTGGTTGCCCCGCGTGCAATACCGAGATACCTGCAGGGACATCAACCGCGGGGGCATTTGTAGAATACCTGAATTTCCATGTTCTACATTTACAACACTTCAGTACATAGGAAGAGTATACCTCCACCACCGATGGATCTCAGACTCCAGATTTTCACATGGATGAGCCATACATCCCACTGAGGATAGATCAGTATATACCATGGAGCCCAGGGTCGTACATCCCTCTAAATGTCGAATCTCATGTTCTAGATCAGTCAACGCTGAGGTGAATGGCGACATCAAATGGGAGCGTGTCGCGTAAAGCTTCGGAGCCGTCGTAGGTTGATGTGGCGCCGTGCGTATAAATAGATAAATAGAGATTTAAATAATTCTGAAAATGACCCATAACTTAAAAAATCCATATCTTGGTGTAGAAAAATCACAAAAATAAAATAAAAAATCCCTCTTACTCAGTGGACAAAAGAGAATAATGTGGATTAAATTTTATGTTCATTTGATGCATGTTTGATTTTTTTAAAATCCATTAGTGTTAGGAATCATTTGATTCTCCATGCATATAGACATTTCATCATAGCTTAGATTTTTGACATGTTGTAGCCTCTGTCAAAAAGAACATTCTCTAATTTTTTCAAAGTCAGAGGAGGTCCCTAGACAGAGAATCATATTTTTCAAGTTTATGTGAATTATTTGCTTAAATTAATCATAGAAATTAGCATGTCACTTAGAAAAATCCAAGAAAATTTTGGAAGGTTTATGATGACCGAAGAAACTTTAAGAAAATTTCTCATGAGCCAAGTCATTTAAAATACACATAATCTTTACAAACTCTAAAACATTAAGGAAATTAATTTTGGAAAAAAAACATCAAAATCACCTGATTTTTTATCTCCACTATTGTTTAAGATCCAGAGAACTCTCCATAAAAATTTCAAAGCATTTTGAGTCCATTTGATGGCCTAAATTGATTTTTCTATTTAAATATCTTTTTTGGCACTTAAATGATTTTTAAAAATCAAAATATAACTAAAAAATTTACAAAAACTTATTTTTTGAGTTCTCTGTGATTAAGGGTATTTTTTAAAAATAAAATGGAGTTTAAAAAAAACTTGATTTTTAAGCCTATTTTGAATATTTAAAATAATTAAAAATCCATAAAAATCACAAAAATGTTCTAAATTAATTCCTAAGCACTTATGAACAATTGAGATATTTTTCCTGATTTTCTAAAATAAAGATATTGTATTTTCAAGCTTAAAAATAATTTTTAAAGGCTAAAAATGGATTTTCATTTAAATAATTCCAATAAATCAAATAAAACTAAAAAAATATAAATTTTTTCTCCTTTAGGTTTTTTGACCTGAGGAAGATTTTTAAAAAATACAAAACTTAATTTTCCTCATTTAAAATATTTTATATATAATAAATACCCCATAATTTAAAATAATTTTAAGAATTCAAATAAAATTCAAACAATCATGAAATTTGGTCTAAAGGCTTCTCTAGTCGAGTTCTACCTCTAATAGAAATTTCAATAGATTAAACTTCACCTTGGCCAAGTTAGCAATTTTTCTTTGAAAAATACCATTTTTGCATGAAAATAATTATATAGATAAATTAAATTTTGAAAAATCACATTTTCTTCTCTAATGTCTAAATTGACCCATCAGTGAGGAAGGATAAAAATTCCAGTCATTTGAATTAACTTTGATGAATTATGAAGTGATAGAGCCTTAGGGGCATATGTGTAATTTTGAAAATTTAGCCTTAATTAACATTTAGGCTTAATTCAAGGAGGGAAATGGGCAACCTCTGATCTTAATCAGTTTAGATGTTTGATTGATAGAAACCAACCTAAATTTCTTCATTAAAAGTATAAGTTAATAAATTTCTTATTATTAAAATTTGGAAGTTTATTAAAATAAAATGAACCTAGGACTTAGGGGTATGACTTTTGAAGCCAATAATTAATCAATTTAATACCCCTATTTGATTTTCAACTGAAATTAAAATAATGAATCATGATCACCTAAAGCTTAACCTTTTCAAAACTAATTAAGACACTCGCGTAGGTCTTAAGGACTTAGTAGTAATCTAAGTTAAATCAAGATTGATTAAATGAGGATTAAAAAGCAAACAAAATTAAAATTAAAACATCTTTCAAACACTACAAGCCCAATTAGGATAAAAAATTGGCGAAGTGTTCCAACAACACTAACTTGCCTTTTTAAGGGACTTCACCCACATAATCTTCAAAATCAAATTACAAATGATAATTACTCTATTCTTAGGGATAATTGAGACATCAATGTTCATTGAGCATTAGGGTGTTCATAAGATGAATTATTAAGCAACATAATAAATTTAAATGAGCTCGAGGCTTTTCACCAGGTGATAAGAGAGAAGCATGAACTTGCTTCTTCCTCTTAACCTGTTGGATACCTCAGAGATCTACTAAACTCAATATGCTTTGCTTAACAAAATTATCCTTAATTAAACTCCTAAGGACCCACGAAGATATGACCTAGGCTTAGGTAGGTCATCAAAATTTTACTTCCTTGCTTCATATAAATTGCCCTGACATGCATTTTAAGTTTTAGGTGGTGGAACAAGAAGACTCGCCAGGTACGCTTTTACAGTTTTCAGCATTGTCTTTCTTGTACTTTCATACTGTACTTTTATACATGTAAAACTCACATGCTAAACAACGATGTCACCCTGTATGAAAATTAAAACTATCATGATAGCCGCAAAACTAGAACCAAAACCAAAACCAAAATAAAAACTAAAATCAACAAAGATAAAAATCACCTCCACAACATTCAAAATATAAAACAACTCAAAATTTAATCAGAAACTTCTAACAAACTACAACTTCAACTAAATTAAGACATCTCTATTGAATGATCGAGAATTCCTTGAAGGAGGCAACCTACAGTTGCTAACAAGGCTTCCCACGGTCTAAATGAAATTATGGAACTTATTAAGTTGAGTTTAGTAAGTTCATTTGGATTAAGTGAATCCAAAAGAAAATAGTGATACCGGAATAAGGGAACCATACGATCCTAACTGGTGTCGCTCTAATCAAATTTAACTTGCGCCCATAAAATATAAAGAACTTCAACCATAGGGCCACCTGATTTAACAGCATAGCTTGACACACTAGAAAACTTAAAATCATCGCGACAAGGATCTTGGAGCTAGAATTGTGGGCAGTACTGCCATCTTCAACAACAAAACCTATCTTCCCCTGCTAAACCAAAATTCCTTCCTTAGATATAAGTTACAAAGCCATAGGACTTCAAGGTTGCTTGCTTATGCAACGTAAATCCTCACCTTATCTTTAGGCCTTTGTATAGCCTTGTTATACAATATAAGCCCTAACTCGTCTTAGGATTCTGAGGTCGTCGTTTGTCATGACCTAAACCCTCACATCTTCTAGGATATTTGTGTGATATTTTAACATGAATTTAAGCCATAACTAATAAAATTGGCAGGATGAAACACCTAAATATTTCTCCTCAGAAATGAAGTCAAACATTAGAATAGCTTGGGAAGTCACTGGGGTTCTCTTCTGGATCCATGACATCCCCTAGTTATTCCTCCTTTGGACTATACAACAAAATGTTCCAAATTTGAACCAATCCCCTTTCACACCTCTAAGTCTGATCTCATTGAAAATTCCTACCCTTTGAAACTCCTTGAAGATAATATTTCATGATTTTTATCTAGAGTCTTCTTAGGTGACTTTCATCATTTAAGATGTAATTAACTATAGGGGCTTGCCCTTATAGGAAGCATGTCTGAAGCCAGCTTAATATAAACCCTATTTAATTTTTTATATTAAATAGGGGAACATATCGGTAAATACAATGGTTTTGCAGACCAAACAGATGTCATATATTCCTTAGTTTATTTGATCGAGCCTCATCCTCAAGTTTTGTGTTTGTCCTTCAGAATAGATACAAAATTTGAAATACAACGCTCTTTCATTTGAACTATAAAAAATATGGGGTCAGTTTGATTTCATATTTTTCTAAAACTAAATATATATGTAATTTTAAACATCCTTCCGAAGCGGGTGACAAGATTTTGATTCTGGTGACTAACAGCTTCTTAAGGGCAACTCCTCCAACCAAAAATAGCGCCGACAAAGTTATCAATGAAAGAATTGATATTGTAAATGGAAAGTCAATTACCAAGTCAAGGAGCTGTAATTAGAAACTTAGAAAATCAATTAGGATGTATTGCTACCACACTTAGCAATAGACCTCTAGGAACATTGCCTAGTAATGTTGAAGTCAATCTTAAATATTAGAACAAAGAGCAAATTAAAGATATTCAACTAAGAAGTGGAAAAGAATTAGAAAATAGAGTTTAACTAGAGGTGAAATTGAAAAAGATGAGGAGAAAAATGAAAATTCGGGTGAAGATTTTCATTTTAAGTCAGAAAGTCCTATTAAACAAATGAAAATCTCTATAGAAAGACCACCATCTACATTTCCTCAAAGATTGAAGTGGAAGAATAGAGACAACCAATTTTCAAAATTGTTTGGAAATCTTGAGGAAATTAATGATAAGCATTCCATTTGGTTAAGCTTTGGAACAAATGTCGAGCTATGTGAAGTTCATGAAGGATATACTTAATAAGAAAAGAAAGTTTGTAGATAATGAAACTTTTGCTCTCAGTGAAGAGTGTAGCGCTATAATTTAGAAAAAGCTTCTTGAAAAACTTAAGGATCCTGTAAGTTTTACAATTCCGTGTGTTATTGGCGAACAATTTTATGGAAAAACATTATGTGATTTTGGAGACAGTATTAATCTTATGCCGTTATAAATTTTAAGAAGGTTGGGCTAATGAGATATTTCACCTACAACTGTAACTTTTAAGTTAGCTGATCATTTGATTACCTATCCTAAAGGAGTTATAGAAGATGTGTTGGTAAATGTTGATAAATTTATCTTTCCTGTGGACTTTATTGTATTAGATATGAAGGAAGATAAAGAAATTTCTTTCATTTTAGGAAGACCATTCCTAACCATTGGAAGAGATTTGATCGGTGTGAAGAAAGGAAAACTAACCATGAGAGTTAGTGATTAAGAGGTTATATTTAATGTTGTAAAATCAATGAGATATCCTATAAAAGAGCAAGAGATTGAATACTTCAGTATGGATATTAACAAATATTTAATCCATGAATATTTTAAGAAGACTTTTGAAAGATAATTTGAAAAGGAATATATGGAATATCAAAATGAGCATAAAATTCAAGACAAATCTTTGAAAGTGAGTAAAGAGTATTTGGATTATGTTGAAAAAAAACATTAAAATGTTAGATCCTACAAAAAGTAATATGAATTTTGTTTCATCTATTGAGAAACCTCTTGAACTAGAAGTGAAAACACTTCCTACACATTTAAAGTATGCATTTTTAGGAGATTTATCTACATTATCTATTATAGTAACCTTAGAATTAACTGATATGCAAGAATAATAGTTGTTGGAAACTTTAAAAAGATATAAGAAAGCCTTTGGATGTACATTAGCTGGTGTTAAAGAAATTAGTCCTTCAATTTGTATGTATATAATTTTATTAGAAGATAAACATAAACCAATAGCTGATCCTCAAAGGAGACTAAATCTTATAATGAAAGAAGTTGTGAAGAAAGAAATTTTAAAATGGTTAGATGTTAATAATATATCCTATTTCAAATAGTTCTTGGGTAAGTCCAATTTACTGTTTTCCAAAGAAAGGAGGTGTGACTGTAGTGATAAATGAGCATAGATAATTAATTTCAACAAGACAAGTCATTGATTGAAGAATCTGCATAGATTATTGAAAATTAAATTTTGTCACCAGGAAGGATCATTTTTCTTTATCTTTTTTGGACCAAATGTTGGATAGGCTGGCTGGGCACAAATATTTTGTTTTATAGATGGACATACTATTTATCATCAAATACTTATTGCTCTAGAGGATCAAGAGAAGACAACATTCACTGGTCCTTATAGAAAGATTGATTTTTGGTGAATGTCCTTTGGATTATGTAATGCACCTACAATATGTGAAAGATGTATGATGTCAATTTTTCAGTGATTTGATTGAAAAAGGGACTGAAGTCATTATGGACGATTTTTCTGTGTTTGGAACTTCCTTCAAAATATGTTTAAATCATTTAAAGAAAGTTCTGGAATTTTGTGAAAAGACTAATCATATTAAATTGGGAAAAATGTCAATTTATGGTTGCTGGAGGAATTGGTCTTGGACATAAAATTTCAGAAAATGACAAGGAAGTAGATCTTGCAAAAATACATGTTATATCAAACCTATCTCCACCTACTATAGTAAGAGGAGTTAGGAGCTTTTTAGGACATGCTGGATTATACACGAGATATATTAAAGACTTCTCAAAAATTACTAAACCCTTATGCCAAATTTTGGAAAAAAGATACAAAATTTAACTTTAACCAAGATTGCCTTAAAGCCTTTGAATCTTTAAAGGAAAAATTGAGCATTTCTTCTATAATTATTTCACCTGGTTGGGAGAAACATTTTGAATTAATGTGTGATGTAAGTGATTCTGCTATTGGAGTTATTTTAGGGCAGATATATGATAGGATTTTTAAAGTCATATACTATGCTAGTAAGACTCTTAATAATGGTCAGATTAATTACACCACCACTGAAAGAGAGTTATTAGCCATTTTATATGTTTTTGATAAGTCTAGATCATATCTGATTGGAGCTAAATGTGTTGTGCATACTGACCATTTTACTATTAAATATTTGATGCAAAAGAAGGATGTTAAACCAAGATTAATTAGATGGGTAGTTTTGATGAAAGAGTTTGATTTTGTAATGATCAATAGAAAAGAGACTGATAATCAAATTGTTGATCATCTATCTAGGCTAGAATAGGAAGAAAATTTTAATTTGGAAAAGTAAATTATTGAAATTTTTCCTGATAAACAACTTTATGCTGTAAAAGGATAGGAAATACATTAGTATGCTGATATTTTAAATTATATTGTTAGTGGTATTTTACCGTATAGACTGACAAAACAACAGGAAAAGAAATTCATTAATGATGCAAAATCTTATGTTTGAGATGATCCTTACTTATATAAACAATGTAAAGATTTAGTAATGAGACAATTTGAACCTTATAAAGAAATTCAATAAATTAATAAAAAATATCATGATTCTAAATTTGGAGGTCATTTTGGGAATGATAAAACTGTTTATAAAATTTTAGAATATGAATTTTATTGGCCTACTTTATATAGAGATGTTAATATATATATAAAAACATGTGATTGGTGTTAGAGAGTAAATAATATTTCAAGAAGAAATGAAATGCCTCTAAATTTTAACTTGGAAATTGAAATTTTTGATGCATGGGATTGGATTTTATGGGACCAATTATACCTTCATTCAGAAATATTTATATATTGATTGCAGTGGATTATGTTTCAAAATGGATTGAAGCAATCACTTTATTTAGATGTGATGCTTGGAGTGTTTCAAAAATTTTAATTAAAAGTGTTTTAGAAGTTATGGAATGTTGAGAGTAATCATTACCAATGGAGGATCTCTTTTAAAAAATGTAATAGTTGCAAGATTTGTGGAAACATATAATGTAATGGAAAAAATTGCAACTGCTTATCATCCCCAGACTAGTGGTTTAACAGAAGTATCTAATCATGAAATTAAGAGAATTTTAGAAAAGAAGTTTTAATCCTAATTAAAAGGGATTGGTCTATTAGATTAAATACGACATTATGTGCATATAGAACTACTTATAAGACACCTATAAGAATGTCCCCATATAGATTAATTTTTGGCAAGACTTTTCACTTACTAGTCAAATTGGAGCATAAAGCTTTTTGGGCTATAACAATTTCAATTTAAAAAATGCTGGTGACAAAAAATATTGCAATTTAAAGAGCTTGAGGAAATTAGGAATGAATTTTACAATAATGCAAGGATTTATAAGGAAAAGATGAAAGAATGTCATGATCAGAGATAATAAAAAGAGAATTTGAACCTAGACAGAAAGTTTTATTATATAAGAGAAGATTGAAATTATTTCCTTAAAAATTGAAGTCTAGGTGGAAAGGGCCATTCAAAGTTATAAAAGTTTATCCCTATGGAGCAGTTAATATTGAAGACCCCAAAACTAGAAAAATATTTAAAGTGAATGGACACAAATTGAAACCATATTTTGATGGACAAAGACTAGCTTTTAAAGAAACTGTAGTATTGGGTCTCCCAGAATGAGACTAGGAATGTTGGGCTAACGACATTAAACCAAGCACTTTGTGGGAGGCAACCCATATAAATTGTTGTTTAGTTTGCTTTTAAGTGTTTTTATTTGTTTAAAATATTTTATGTTTATTTATGTTCAGGTCTTTATGAAGTTTGTGTATTTGAGAAAAATATTTAGAAACATCTTTATTTGCCTAAATTTATGGAAAAATTGAGAATTTATTGGAACAAAATCGAAAAAGTGCAATTTTGGAACTGACACATGATGCGTCAAATTATAGAGAGCTACGCATGATGGGCCACGACAAAGAGAATAACTAAATGTTTCAAAAAGCTATTTTCAACATTTTTTGGCAATTTCTTCTCCTTAGAACTCCTAAAATACGAATCATAAGTCTATTTTAAGGGGAAAAAAAGGGAAAAACCATTAGATTTCAAATCCAATGGCTTACCACTCCAAAAATACTGCGAGATTTGGAATTTTCAACAGGATAAAATTTGTCAGTTTTGATGCACATAAATTACATGAATGAGTTCTAGTGAAGAAGAAACTAATCAAATAAAGGTGATTTGTGAATCGAGGATTCAACACACCGAATACTCGAGTGGAAGAGATTATTGCGCAGAGGCATTGGGAAGTGTTTTGTTATACTACTGTTGCTGTAGTCGTCCCTATGGTGAAAAAGTTCTATGCAAATCTTCATGGGATCAACCAGGGAGCAGTCTATGTGCGAGGTAGATTTTGTGCAGTTAACTCCTTCAAGAATAAACAAGATGTTTATGATTGAGAATGTGTCTATCGGTCAATATGCAAATTTTACCCCTATGAGAGACAATATGAATGAGCTCTACCTATAACTTATGGATGAAGATGTGAATTGGGAGACAAGAGATGATGGACATGTAAGTTTTTCGTCATCATTTTTAAATCGCACTTCTAAGGCATGGAACTTCTTTATTGCATCAAAATTACTGCATACTATGAAGATCAGTAAGGTAACAAAGGAGAGCGCTATTTTAAATTATTACATTTAAACTGGAAAGCCTGTTGATATCGGAGCCATAATTATAAAATCAATTTTTGGTTTGATTATGAATGGATCTGCAACTAGACTTGGACATCCATCCACTATTTTCCTACTGTGCAGTCAATCACAAGTACCATATGAAAGTTGGGAAAAAGTGCTTTTTCCTTGGAAGTCGATGGATCCTAAAGTCTATTGCACTTGTATTGGAATGGGAGATAAAAATGATATGAATGTGTTGATGGATCAAAGATCTCATAATTCATCACATATTCAGCCCTACTATAATTCTAATGCATTTTTGAAGAGAATCAAGAAGATAGAGAGGTGCAGAATTTTATGCATGTGATTGGGAATATTTCTGAAATGCTGGATCATCTGGATTGGAGACTGAAGGAACATTTTGAACATATTGGGTGTATTGAAGATGGTTTGGTACATATCTGCAAGAAACGTTCTTGGATTGGAGAGGATTCAACTGATGAGTTTCCATATTGACTCTACTACAACCTGTTTGTGCACTACTAATCGATGGGAGATATCCAAGAGAACGAGAGTGCAGAAGATGCTTGAGCTTAATTTATGCATGGAACATTTTGTTTAGTACTGCTTGTGTTAGTTTGTTGAGTTAGATTGCATTTCATTTCTATTGTCTCACTATCTATGTTTATGCTTTTTTATTTTAATGTTTAGATTTCAATGTTAAGAGGATGGTTTGCTTTAGAGCACTAAATTTGACGTTTGTTGGCTTGAAAATTGTTAGTTTGTAATAGCCCGGGTTTTATATTTAAATGTGATTTTTGTGTTGTTTGTGAAAGTTTTGTGTTAAAGTGATGTTTATATTAGTTTAGAAATGTTCATTTAAGTTAATTAGAGGTTGACGTAAGGAAATGCAGAGTAGATTTCAATAGAAACATAAATATGATAAAATTTAAGCTTTGGGGCATGATGCGCTAGATCGGCACATGAAGCGCCAATTTATAGAGCGCTGGCGCATGATGCATCAAATTTGGCGCATGATGCGCCAAAGACCCAAACACGTCAGATTGTCTAAAAAATCGTGAAATCGCACGGACAAGCTCCATTTTTACGGCATGGGTAGTCTCCTACCTTTAAACCTTGAGCTAGGGCTTCTCATTGAGGACGATAGAGAAGATTTTGGTGGCTAAAAATCATAGATTTCATCATCTCTTGGTTTAGAAAATTTTGATTTTCACCATGGATTTTTTTTTGCATTATGGAAGATCTGAAATTTAGGATTTTTGATAAAAAAACTTGAAGAAAACTCATGATGAAAAGTTTCTGACCAAATAATCTTGCTTGAGGAGGTAGATTTTTTATTTAGTAATTTGTTTGGAATTTATTTGGATTTTCATAAAATTTTCAATGGCTCCCCGATTTAAGAGAGGAAGGTCATTCAAAGATTTTGATTCAAAAAGATTCATTAACTTCAAGGCGCAACATAGTTACAATACTCAAATAGAGACCAAAAGATTGATCTAAGAACACATGTTTGCAAACCCAGGTGGTGAGATAGAAAGGTTGATCCTCACTAGAAAATAGGAAAGATTCTTCTACTTCACTGCAACAGCGATTGTCCACATGATTTGGGAGTTCTACGCTAACTTGAGGTTCACTGCTTGTGACCACATACTGGTTAGAGGTAAACTAGTTGAATTTACTGTTAATCGGATCAATGCTTTTTATGAGCTAAGAAATGTATTTTTCAACGAGTACGCTACATTTATGGGGACTGATTCATTGTTGGATGAAGTGCTTACTTTTTTGACTGATGGAAGAGGAGAGTGGAAGATTAAGAATAATAAGATAGTTAACTTCCCTGCTTCCATGTTAACTATCTAGTCAAAGGTATGGCATCACTTTATTTTTGCTAGATTATTGCCAACGAATCATCTTGCCAATGTTACTAATGATAGAGTTGTGTTGAACTATTGCATTCAAACATGAAAGCAATAGATGTTGTTGCACTTATAGTTCATCATGCTCAAAGTATAGATGGTAGCTCTACAACTAGTGGTTTGGGATACCCTGCTCTGATTTTTAATTTATGTGAGCAATCAGGAATAGAGTCCCATAGAAACGAAGAAAGATTACAATCATAGAATCTTAATGGGAGGCATATGATTTAAAGAGTTGAGTCATTTATTGAATCTAGAGGAGAAAGAACAAGGGCATCTACTTCTCGCCCTACATCATTAGAAAACATTATGAACCAACTCATAATTCAACAAATGGACAAAATTAATATTCAAGGTTAGTTGAGAGAGATTGGAGCAAGAAATGCTTATAATGAAGAATATCAACAGAGGAGAGTTCAACATGACATTGATTTTGAGAATTTCATGGTGAGACATCTTAGAGGAGAGCCCAATGTGGAATATCTTCCTTGCCCCAATTTCACTCCCTATGCTCCTGTTCATAATGAAGATGAGGAAGAATAGGAAGATGATGATGAGGAGGAGGAATGAGATGAAGACTGATACTTTTATAAGTTTAATATAGTTTTTTTTTGTTTCCTTGTTATTTGTGATTGAAATGTGTTGTATTTTCATTTGAGAATTGTTGTAGTAAAAACTTTCGTGTTGTGTTGTGGACGTAATTGTAATAGTAACTATAGACTTTTACTTTTTATGCATTTTTAGAATTTTCAATTTTGTTTTTCAGTTTTAATGTTTCTATTATCTACAAGTTCCTTAGACTATATTATGTTTTACTTAATGCTTTAAAGCCTGTGTGTATATTTTTAAAGTCAGTACCTGCAGTATACCAGAGTCCAATTTCTTAATCAGAAATCCTCTACAGGTTAGTTTTTATTTTCATGCATTTACTGTTTTCTTTCACCTACTAAAACTTTGTACTAAAACATTTTTAAAATTACTTAAAAACTTATATTTGGGGGAAGAAATTTTTCTTTTGAAAAGAAGTAAACTAAATTTTATTTGTCCTCAATTAACTATATTTTTAAATTTAATTTAACATGACCTGGGGATATTATGACTTAACTTTAAATGACTATACTTATGTTTATAAATATTGTGATAAATTTAGGTAAAAATTTTTAATAATGAAGGCCAATTCTAAAGTTAAAGATATTTGGTATGATAGGATAAGACTATGCTTTTCTTTTTAATGTAAAGGAAATTGTACTTTTTAAGTATTAAAAAATTTAGAGTTTCATGTAAGAAGAAAAGAAAGAGACTTTCTGAAAAATTGTAAACTAATATGAATTTATAAAGTAAAGAAAGGTATATAGTTTTAAATTTAAGAAGAGGATCGTGAAGTTTAAAATCATTAAAGGCTATCCAATATAATAATCCTCACATGAAAAAGAAAAAAAAGAAAAAGAAAAGAAAGGAATGAAAAGAACCTAAAAAAAGAAGAAAAAAAGAAAAGAAAAGAAAAGAAAAATAAGTGAGGAGAAGCTTGAAGAGACACATAATCAAAAATTGGATTCACTTGAATCAACTTAAGGAAGGAGATTTATTACATTTTATAAATTTGTATTGGAGTATTAGTAACATTCCTAGTAAAGTCTTAATGAAGTTCTTTTCATATGAATACTCTAAATGTCCTTAATATGACAAATTACAATTCTTCTTGAAATAAATATAGATTCAGAAATTTTAAGTTTGATTACTAAGTATTCTTAGACTTAGAATTTGAATCTAAGTTATTAATGGTTTTTCTTAAATTTTGCTATTCTATTTATTAAACTACAGTATAGAAGTTATAAGTAAATCTCTATCCTAAGTCATATGCTTTTATGTAGTAAAAGTGTCACTTAACAACAAGTGACATTTAAGTTTGGGGGATTTTGATATAACAAAATAATATACTATTTTAAGTACATATTTTATGCTTATTTTTGGTGATATTGCACATTAAAGAAGGGTTTTTTCATGTTTTTTCTTGCAGGTATATCATTTTTATGCATTTGGAGCAAAAAATGGCAAAAAGGATGAAATTTGAAGACAAAATAGTGAATTTTGGGATTCTGGCGTATGATTCGCCAAAATCTAAAGAGCTAGCGCATGATGCACCAGAGACGACTTTTTGTGGATTAAGGTGGTTTAAGAAAAATTTTTGCGCGAATTGTCAAAGAGATACTTGTTTTACACACCCATTGGAGTAATTCAATGCATCTAAACACTTTCGAAGTTTTTTTATGACGGGATATGTCTCTTGGATCAAATGACACATCTTTTGAATTCAAAAGAGTTGACTTTTTTAGGGAATTTTGAAGGGAATTTTGAATTCCTTTTGAAAGGAGGCAGCCTAAAATAAAAGAGGAAGACTTCAATGTGTTTAGGGGGGATGAAAAGGATAGAAACTAGGGGTAGCGTGAATAACAAGGAGAAGATAAGAAGAGATTTTCTTCTAGGGTTGTAAAAGGAGAGAGAAAGTGAGAGATTTCTTCTACATTATACTTCTATAAGAAAATTGAGTGTGCTTGTAAAGAGAGTGAGAAAGGCTTGGAGAGAACTTTTATGGATTTACTTGGGAAGGATTGTTAGATAAGTTGTGTCTTTTATTTCTTCTATTTTTTAAACTTATTTTTATATATGAAATCCGTGTTTTATTGTATCCTTCTCTTGAATTTTGAGTAGTCTTCTTTATTTTTCTCCCTAATTTGAGATATGGTTTTGTGAGAATTGATTTTATTTTCTATGGTTTTAAATTTTAATAATTTGTGATGATTTGAACTCTGATATACATTTACTTTTTGATCTGGCCAATTGAAATGTTAAAACATGTTGAGAAACATATGTTCTGAAAAGGGCTATGATTTGTACAACAGTGGGAGAATCACATTTGATTTCATGGGAGAGTATGTCATACATGGAATTGAGTGCAAATATATAGGGAAATATACTTTGTTGGATGTAGAATTAAAGATTTTAAGGTGACAGATTAAAATCCCCAATTTGGTCCAATTGATTGGAAACTGATGCGAGATTGTTAGCCCTCAGGGGAGGGAGTAGTGGGAGCTCTAGAG
>JXCR01148038.1:430237-468683 GCA_002079205.1 Phalaenopsis hybrid cultivar
AGCCGGTATCCTCCCAGCTTAACCACAAAATTAGGGACCAAACTCTGGATTAGTCAATGTTCTTTATAGTACTCGGAAGAGGGTAAATAATAGGATTGCTTCTATTTGGCACAAAACAGTTTATATATATTTTTTCAAATGATTTTAATCTCTTCACAATACATATACTCACTGTAAAGGGAAATGATGCTTTCTTAAATTTGAATCTTCCATCAACAAAAACTTGGTTTAGTTTTCGTAATTTTTCTTTGGAAAGTTTAGTTTTTAGTTATATAACTTTATTTTTCAACTACATTTTATATAGCATTCACTTTAGAAATCAATATTGAAACTATGCACTGTACTTTTATTTTTGTATTTTTTATTTATAAAATAATTTTAAGAATTTACTTATAGGATTTTCCAACTTCACTATGAGATCGATATCTAGGACTCCATTAGAGCCCTTTATTACTTGAGTGATACATATACTTGCTTTGATTTTAAAGGGGATTTGGTGGTTTAAAAAGAGTTTTAACGATAAAATATTTTTATAAAAGTTATTTTTGTTGGGATTATACTTTATTTTTATTATTATATCTATCGTGTGTATTTTGTAATACTGAAAAATAATTGCAAAATTTACACACTAAATCTACTTGCATCATCATCCTTCTGTAATAAGATTTGTTCTTGTTAAAGTCAGGCCTACCATATCTAAGGAGACCAGAAATAACTTAAAAGTATTGAATGTATATCAATTTTTTGATCTCCCTTCGTATCCTCAAGATAATGTCCAGAAACTGCACATATTGAAATTTTGGGATTAGGAAAGAATGGTATTCAAAATGGGCAAGAAAGTGCTAATATTAGACCTTAATCAAGTTATCCTGCTGATAGGCATGCCCAAAAGAGGAGCATCAGCAAATTGGAATAATGTTCTCTCTTAAGTGTGGATACCAGACAAATAAATAACGACCTAGGGAATGTTTCAATCAGAGAGTGTTCTACTCCCTTTGATGAAATTATTTTGAAGTTTTTGTTATCAAATTTATTTTTCCCTTCTAGTAATTTTAGTGTGCCTAAAGGGCTTTACCCTTTTGGTGAGAATGCACAGTCTTTCTCCTCCTTTAATTGGCCTGTTGCGGTATGTGATTTCCTCACTATTAAAATAAGACAAAATCAATCATTGAGACATATCAATAGATTTATTTTTGTCATAGCGGTTATTATTTTTCATATAACTTATAAATATTCCTTTTTTTGTCAAAGCAGATAATGACTTATTATTTACACAGCTCTAGTTTTATGAGCACACATCTTTCGTTACTCTTGTTGGACGTGAGGCCATATTTTGCATGTTGAGGTGGCTAACAAATGTGAGCTAGAACACATCACAGATTCATCAAGCCTTTAAGAGGCTCAAACCTATAAAGGTAAGTAAATTATATCGATATAAAGTTTTTCCTTTTTGAAAATTTTGAGCTGTTAAATTTCTGTTGTATTTATGTGCTATTAGAGCTATGTTATTAGAGTTGTGTTGAATTTTTATTATTATGTAATATAAATATTATATTATGACATTATTGTAGTGTTATGTAGGTGTCACTATGATGTTATTTAGGTGTTCTTGTAGTTATTTTGTTGTGTTATTGTTTTTTTATTATAGTGTGATTGCGGCGTTTCTAAGAGACTTTTGGTGTAGGTTTTATTGATGTGTTATTTAGGTGTTATTCTTAGTGTTACTTATGTGTTTTTGTTGTGTTATTTCAGTTTTTAGAGATTTTTTAATGAGTTGTTTTTATGTTATTGTTATATAGGTGTTTGTTGACCTCACTTTTGGTTGAGGTCTAGTCTCTTCCTTTGAAGTCTCGGATCTAAAATATTCCTAGAGGACTTGTAAGGGAACCCTCACTATTAAAAATTTTAAAACTCTTTTTTGCTCATCTTGAAGTTCCACATGTTGGTTCTAACCTCTAGCATTTAGTAGGTGGAGCCAATAACGAGGACCTCAAGGAGAGCCGCCATATGAATGTTTTGCCTTAGGTTAGCCATGGGTGGTATGGTCTTGGTTTTACACACACACACTTTTACTTTTGGTCCAAACCTTTAACCAAACATACTTAGCCTAATCCCCAACTTTTTTGGAAACTCATGTGGATGGTCCCCCAAACCCTTAGCCCTAGGCTAGGTTGGCTAAGATCAACATATGAAGGATCCAAAATGGAATTTCTTTAGTCTCATGGCACTTATAAGTGTAATTCTATGATTGACATCCTCAATTGATCCAATTCTACCCAATTATCTAATTTTGAACTTTTGCTCCAAACTTTCCCAAAATTACCAAATTGCCCCTCAAACCGTAATTTTTTAAAAAATTACCCAAATTACCTTATTTTGTTTAAAAATCATCTCAAACTCTCTTAAACCATCGAAATTGTCCAAAACACCCCAAAATTTCAAAAATTCCCAAAATACCCCCAAAATTACCAAAATTCATTCGTGGCCCAAAAAATTCTCAAAACCTCAAAAATCATTTCAAACACTTCCAAAACCAATCTTGACCACTCATGAAGTCCAATTTGACCAATTTTTATCAAAATCCCAATTTTGCCCTTTAAGGCCCAATAACCTAAAATCACCCTCGATTTCAACAAAATTGATTTCAATATTCCCCAATTTCAAATAAAAACTCCATTTTGTCATATCTAGACCAATTTTAAACCAAATTTAAGCCCAATTGAATTCAATTTCAAGTCTAAATTCAATGATCAATTTTAACCCCCAATTGGCCTTAAGCTAAATTTTCATCAAATTAAGCCCCCTAAACTATACAATTTTCTCATTTTTTTATTCCTAAACTCTTCATAACATTCCCATAGACCAAATTGAGCTCTTAATTGGCCTTGACCTAGCCTCAAACCTAACCCAAGTTCAAGTCAAGCTAATACCCTCAGGTTTGCCCCAAAGTCAAAATTCCTCCAAATTGAACTTCATAACCCCTCAATCTTCAACCCAATTCATTACCAAATGCCTTGTGACATTGTTCTACATCAAGTTGACCATTCAATTGTGCTAGAACAAAGCTCTAGCCAAGCCCAAACCCAAGTCAAAACAAAAACCCAGGTTTTTAACCTAAGCCTCAAACTCACCTTGAACCATTTGATCTAGCCCAAATTTGGTCACCACAACCACCATTCAGACTCTAAGGACCAGCCTAGATCCATCTAACCCACCATATGGGTGTCATGTACCAAGGGTCCCTCAAATTAGATTATTTCTTCCTAAAAATGTCTAAATCAAGTGGATTGTTTCTATCGGCTTTCCGAAGCCCCAAACCATCACCATCAAACCTCCTGACTTCCTTCAGCTAGCTAGCCGCCACCTCAGCTCTGGCTAACCACCCTAGTCACTAAAAGACAAAAATTAGAGAAGACCACCTCACGTTTAAACACAGAATTGTGCCCATAAATATATTGTGGCACTTCCCCATTGGATGCTTATGCCGCTCAGCCCTCCACCTCAGTCTTCTTGCACTAGCCAATCAGAGCCTTAGGCCCTCCCCTTGGCCATTGCTATAAAATCCTCCTCTCACAACCAAGTGGAGATATCATCCAATTCCTTGGGGAGACTCTACCAAACTCTCACTAGAGCTTCTCCAAACCTCCCTCGGTTCATTCCCACTGTCCTCAGCCATTCCTGGACATTGTCCCCTTGGAATTTTGAGCCTAAAATCCAAGCATTTTTGTCACTCCACTAAACTCGAAAAAACTCCAAATTAAACCATCCTTAAGCTTCCTAAGAATAAATGAGGAAGTTTGACATCAAAACCTCCCTCGGTTGACTTTCTAACCCACTTTTAGACCAAGGTCGCATCACTCCTTGATCAAACTCTTTCCTAGGCTGAACCTCAGCTCAAATTGGTGCTTGGAGGAGCTTCATAGAGTCGTAACAAATGTATACAACAAAACCAATAGATGCCTCACCTCTTGGGTTAAGGTATAGATCGTAAACCCTAAAATCATGCTTGGTTTCATTAATTACGATGAAACATTTAATTTCAAACTTATTTAGTCATATGGATGTGGTCATCTCAGTCATATGGATGTGGTCATCTCAATTAGATGAAGCTGTAGGAATTGACTGTGAGTGATTTGGTCAAGTATCAAATGAGATTGAAGCATTTTAGTGTGGACAGTTCTTCATATAGAATAGATGGTGAAGATGAACGGATGTCGTCCATTTACGCGTGTATCGATCCAACGACGGAGGAGGAGTCAGATGAGGATATGGTTCAAAAATTGTGGCTTGCGTGGCAAGCCTAGGTGGAAAGCGCAATGAATGGGAGCTCCCCACATAGTCTTTTGGAGCTGCTGAGGATCCAGTCAATGCCGCATGGATAAATAGATAAATAGGGTTTTTTTGGATTTAATTAAATACTAAAACTTTAAAAATTCATAACTTGGTGTAAGAAAATCATAAAAATAAAATAAAAATACACTCTTACTCTGTGTACAGAGGAGAATATGCGGAATAAAAATAAAAAAATATTTGATATGTCTCTGATTTTTAATTAAGTAAATACCCTCTGGACAATATTAATTTTAATTAAGTAAATATCAATCTCCACGGCTTAAAACCTTAGGGGTTTAGTCCTCTTGGAGTGAGGATGTCTCCCTATTTTTCTAAGGTCAAAGGACACCTCTAGCTCTACAACCTTAATTTTTAAGTTTATTGACCCATTTTTGATAAAATTATTTATATAAAGTAAAAATATTAGTCAGAAAAATATGAAGTTTATTTTTTTGGTCCTCTGTGATCAAAGAACTCTAGGGAAAAATAAAGTATATTTGAATAATTGTATATAATTTTCTAGCTATTTAAGTGTCAAAAATTCATAAAAAATTAAATAAATATAATATTACTCAAAAATTAATAAAAATGATTCCACACTGTATATAATGATCATTTTAACTCACCATAAAAATTTGAAACCCATTTGAATTAATTTGAGCACTAAAGTCTATTTTTCAAATAAAATTGGATCTTTCCATTAAAATAATTATAATAAATAAAATATAATTAGGAAAATTATGAAAAGTGTTTTTCTACGTTCTTTGTAATCTGGGGCACTTAGAAAAAAATTAAGATTATTTTTAAATAAATAGTTCATTTTTGAGCTATTCTTAAAATTAACAATATTTAAGAATAATTAAAATTGAAAAAGTATGAAAATGGCCAAAAATGTTCCTAATTGTTTACTGATCACTTGGAACCTTTAAAATACTTATCGTAATTTTTCTAATTTAGTTATTTATTTTCTAAATGCTAAAAGTGTATTTTTCTTAATTTTCCATTAAAATAATTATAATAAATAAAATAAGAATAAAAAAATGAAAAGTTTATTTCTCTGAGTTCTTTGGACTTAAAGAGATTTAGTAAAAATATATAAATTAATTTTTTAGATTAAATTATATGTTCTATTGAATTAATCACTAAAATCAATAAATAATTAGAATAATTAAAATATAATTTTAAATCCATGAATTTTTTTCCAAGTGGTCCTCTGACTTAGGTGAACTTCTAATAATTTTTCCATGAACAAAAAAATTACTTTGAATAGTTAAATAAATTAGTATTGAAAATTCTGCTTTTTGAGTTAAAATAATTATATAAATTAAAAAAAATTAGAAAAAGTATTATTTCTGCTCTAATATTTTAATTAAACCATGATTGGGGTATCATAAAAATTGCAAACTCATTAGATTTATATTTATTGAGTTATGAAGTAAAGTAGAGAGCCCTAATGGCAAAATGGTAATTTTGGAATTTTGATGCCCTAATTAAATTTTAGGTTAAATTAAAGAATAAATGGTTAATTTTGATCATGTTAGACTCTTTTGGATGTTTAAAAAACATAATGGATTAATAGGGATAAACCAAGTTGTCATCTTTTTGATAAGGGTAAAATTGTAATTTTATAAATTGTTATGACTTAGAGGTTAATTCAATTGGATGATACTAAGGTAGTGGGCATAAGATAAGAAGATAATAATTCTATTATTTGAAGCCCTTAGTTGGTGATTAGCTAATAAGCATGATTTTAATGAGGATTGAATTTTATTTCATTTAACATTTTGACCATAACAAATCTACTATGGGATTGAATTTTATTTCATTTAACATTTTGACCATAACAAATCTACCATGGGATTGAATTTATTTAGACTTATTTAACAAGGATTAGAAAATAGGAACAAGATTAATTAATGAATAGCATTAAACACTACAAGCTCAACTTTAGTGGTGGGTACAAGATTCTTAACGACTTGAGTTTGCTTTAAGGGTACCCATTCACATAACTCTTAAGTAAAATATCAAGAGAGTATTCGAATTACCCCATTTGTGGGATAATGGAAATATTAATGTTCACTGAGCATAGGGTGTATTAATATACTGAATTTAAATTAACTCTAGATGATTAATTGTACAATATAACAAGTTCAAAAAAACTCAAAACGTTTCAAAGGGTTTTAAAAGTTGTTCAAGGTTATGCCCCCAACACTTTTATGATCTTTTGGATATTTTGAAGGAAAATTGAACTTATTATACTTTGTTCTAGAGGGTCATTCATTAAAACTCTAGGGACCCACCAAGTTTTCCCTCAGGACCCGTTAATTCAACTAAATCAATAAAAATATCCTACACTACTTATCCTATATTAACTAACCAAATGCTCAAGGATTTGAGTCTTCTCTAAGGTAATTAAATCGTTGTGAGAAATTGAGGATATTTGATTTTTACCACATATGGATCATTGGGCTTGTGTATAACTGAGGTCTAGGTGGCTAGGGCAATGAAGATATACTAATATGCGCTAAAATGAGGGATACAATGTGGGATTTTAGAATAGTATATCCTACTTCAAGGAGCTTTAATAAAAGGAGAGGATTAGAACCTTTGATACTATTTAAAGACTCTTAAGGAGATGATTGCCCTTGATACTCTTATGTTGTTTGTAGTTTTAGCTCAATTAGGTTGATTAACCTGTGAACTACACCACTCCATAAAAATGTTTTAAACAAAAATCTCTTTTGCATGATGAAATAAATCATATATGCAAGGAATTAATTTTAAAAATTAAATAGTATAAAGGTCCACGATTAATCACTCTAATTGAGGTTAGGACTGCCCTCCTTTGATTGTCAGGTTGGTAGCTCTTACATAAGATCAGGAAGCACACAGCTCAGCTCTGAGCCCCACCTTTACTCATGTCTTACACCTAGTCCCAATCTTTTATATGTGATTGCGGGATTTTTTTTGTATTTTACTACAACTTGTTTCCCAACTTTTCTATGCTAGATGCATCTTTTTACTTTCTTGTACTTTATTTAAATTTCCTGCAAATATATTCTGTTTTATGATGCTAGTCATGCAGCGGTAGCAGAGGCTCAAGTACTCATTTATTTTATGCAATGCAATTTTACTTATTTACTTTACAACAATCTTCTTACCTGCATTTATTTACTTTACCTGCAAAACTATTACAAAAATTGAAAATTACACAACCATTTTTTTAAAAACTAAATAACATTTTCAAAATAAACAAAACAACAATTTCATAGCACATCCTATTGAATTTAAGAGATTCCCATGCATGATAACCCAAAGGTAAAAATGGTGTCTCCCTAGTTTAAATGAGCTTAACAACTCATTTAGACTAAGAAAATTCAAGAGAAAGTTGTGGTACCGTAAAGAGTGAACCGCGGGATCCTAACTGGTGCAGCTCTAATCAACTTTAAATCCCCCCATAATTCTTGAATAATAATAATAATAAAACATGTCACATTAACACACTTGACTTTTAAAACTTTTAAACCTTTAGACCTTAGGGTTGCTACTTCGACAATGAGCTTGGAGCTAACTTATTGGGCAGCATGCAAGGATTCACAGAAGAACAACTTTGAGAGACTAGGTGATCTAAAACAATAAATCTTTTCTTAGAATTAAATAACAAGCCATTGTATTTCGAAGTTGTATGCCTTATGCAACATAAATCCTCACTTTATTTTTAAACCTTTACTCAATCATTTTGTGTAAATTAAGCCTTAACTCATTTTACGATTCTGAGGTTTTCATTGATTACGACATAAATTCTCCTGCCTTTCAAGTTATTTGTATGATTATGCATGCAAATGTAAGCCATAATAAATAATAATTGGCAAGATGAAACTTTCAATAATTTCTTTCTCAAAACTGAAGCAAAATCATAGGATAGCTTACGAAGTGATATTGGTTCTCTCGGGATCTGTGGCAACCCCTTATTTTCTCCCTTTTGATTCTGTAACAATTTCTTAAATTTGAGTCCTTCCCATTTGACACTCCTTGGTCTGGTTTTTGAAAAGTTCTACCCTTTGAAATTCTTGAAGACAATACTTTCTAATCTAAATCGAGAGTTTTCTTTGGTGACCTCAGTTATTTAATATGTGATTAACTATAGGGGTTTTCCCTTATAGGAAACTTTAAAAACCCAACCTAAAATAAACCCTATCTAATCTTTCATATTAGATGGGGGAACTTGTCCATCAATGATACACCTAAAATATATAACATTTATGTATGCATTTTTATACTTATTTTTTAGGATATTATGCTTTAATAGATGATATTTATGTGTTTTACTTTTAGGTGCAATTAAAGGGATGAAATATGATGGAAGGAGTGAAAAAGGATTAAATTTGGAGCAAAAATGAAGAAGGTGTGAAAATGAACTTTGGAGCCTAAGCACCAATGACTATTGCTTAAGCTCGAGTAGATAGAGAAGGTCGCGCCTAAGTGCCGAAGACTTCGCGCCTACGCGCCAGGTGAAGTTATGATGAAAATTCAATGAATTTGAACAAATTTTGAAGGGGATTTTGATGCAATGTTTGGTGAAAACATGAATTTTAGTTATTGGGATGGATAATACATTCAAATGACTCTTGAAAAGAGGTAAATTTTATAAGATTCATTGAATGTGGACACATTTTGAAGAGACATCAAAGTACCTTTTGAAAAACAATAAAATGAAGGACTTAAATTAAATTAAAGAGAGGAACAAAGAGAGATAGAGAGAAGACATAAGATACTTTTAGAGAGAAGAAAGTAAGAAGTTGTAGGATCATACTTAAGGTTTCTTCTCACTCTTTTCATCCTAGTGAAGGAGAAAGTGATTAGATAGTTCTAAGTAAGATTCCATTGTAATTTGTTAGTGAAATAGAGAGATTTTAACCCTCTAGGGTTGAGCAGCCAGACCTAGGGAGGATTATAAGATAAAGGAAGAGAATAAAAAGAACTTCAAGAGTTTGGTGGAGAGGAATTCATGATAATTTTTTATCTTTGTGACTACATTTAGTTGTAATTTAGACTTCTTGTGCTTTTACATGATTTTTACTTTTAAACTCAATTGTTGTTGTGTTCTCTCCATGAATTCTGAGTAGTTTTCTTTATGTTTTTCCTTAAAATGATAAGAAATTAAGAGTTAGATGGAAGTTGTGTGAAGTATTGATCTATAATGTTGGAATCAGTTGTGATGATTTAATCCTTGTACTTCATTTACTTCTTGATTTGGCCAATTGAGATGTCAAAATTTGTTGTGAGAACATGTAAGATCTGTGATGGTATTTTCTCAGTTAACTAATACTAGAATCACATGAGATTGTATGGATGAGAATCTAATTCATAGGTTTGAGTGAAAAAAAATAGGGAAATAAACTCTAAAGGGTGTAGAGTTAGAGGACTTTAGGGTCACGGGCTAAAGCCCCCAATTTGGTCTATTTTAATAGGTCTTAATACGAGACGTTAGCCCCCAGGTGGAGGGAAAAGAGGGAACTCTAGAGTGAGAGCTCGTATCTTACCTACCTAGCCCGTCTTTAGGACTATTCAAACTTTAGATTAACCAATGTTCTTTATAGCATCTCTAGTAAGGGCAAAGAATGATATTACTCCTATTTGACCTAACCAAATTGAAATACTTCCACAATATAATTCATATACTTGTTACTGATTCATGATAAGGAAAAAGATGTTTTATTTGTATTACTTTCATCTTACAAAAATCTAGTTTAACTTAGTTAGTTATTTTCTTTATTTTCTATTATCAAAATTACCAAATAAAATTGAACTTTCATTCCTACTATAATATCTATAGTTTGAGTAAGACTCTTTTTCAAAGTAGAGTTTGTTATCTAATTTCTTCTTAAAAGCTTGTAATTCTCCTTATGGGTTCGATATTTTGGGGCTTAATGAAAAAGTATAAATTATAAATGGCTTAAATTCTCAATTCTCCTTGTGTGCCAAATACGTGATAACGATACATATACTTGCGTAGTATACCAATATTTAAATATAACACTTCCACTCTTATTTTACTCAGAGTTAAGTATTTGACACCGTTCTAAAGGAAGAAATATAATTAAAGAGAATTGAGAATTTAATTGTGAAGCTTAGTAAAATTTGAAGGAATTTTTAGGAAAATAAATTTCTATTTTTTAGAAAGTTTTATTTAAAATTTTAGATTAATTATAAGAATATTATAATGTTGTTTTTATATAAGTTCTTGTTTGTGTGATTTGATTTTATTTTGTAGTAATGTCTATGTAATTCATGTTCTAAAGGACTAATGTCCTACGATTCTGAATTCATAAAAACTATTAGAAAAATAAAACAATGAAAAATATAGAAAAAGATCAAAATTTTCAAGAAATGGCAAACCAAAATAATCAAAATGTTGAAATTCATCAAGAATTTATAACTTTAATAGATTATGCAAACCCTACAGTAGATGAACTTTGGTGTAGTATTCAAAAACCTGTTATACTGGCTAATTTGTTTGAGCTTAAACCTACTATTATTTGAATGATACCAAATAATCAGTTTGGGGGAGAAACAATTGAAGATCAAAATTTACATATTGCCAATTTTCTAGAATTGTGTGCTACATTTAAGTATGATGGTGTTTCAGATGATGCTATCAAACTTAGACTTTTTCCATTCTCACTGAGGAATAAGGATAAAATATGGTTAAATTTGTTAGCACTTAGATCTATCAGAACTTGGGGTGACTTAGCGTAGAAATTTTTTGTTAAATATTTTCCACCATAAAAAACTGTGAAGCTTAGAAATGATATTACATCTTTTTGTCAGTTTGAAGCAGAATCTATTTATGAAGCGTGAGAATGATTTAAAGAACTCATGAGTATGTGACTACACCATGTTGTACCACATTGGTTAATAATTCAAGCCTTTTATGATGGATTTGTTGGATCTCTTAGATCTATTGTCGATGTGGTTTCTGGTGGTTCATTGATGTCAAATTCATTTCTTAACGCATATGCTTTAATTGAAGAGATAGCTATTAATAATTTTTAATGGCCTTTTGAGTGGGTAACTTCTAAGAAAGTAGCCAATATTCATGAATCTAATGTCTTTGCAATGTTAGCAAATCAAGTTGCTACAATTTCAAGGATGTTAGACCAATTTGGAATGAATTTTTCTCAACCAATTTCAATGATTGAAGAGATTTCATTAAGCGAAATGGTAGATTCTCAAACATAATTAGAAACTTTGAATGTCATAAATAATAAGACAAATACATATTCAAACTATTATAAGCCAACTTGGAAAAATTTCCTAACTTTAACTGGAATAATAATAATTCGGGTGGTAATAATCAGCAATGGGGAATAACCAAGTAAACTCATTTGGAAACTGGAACAACCAAAGTAATAATAATTATAAACTTACTTATCCTCCAGGTTTCAATAGTAATCCACAATTTAAGGAAAAAAAGTTGTCTATAGGAGAAGTTATGTTACAAATGGTAAAACAGTTACAAAGTCAAGGAGGTGTAATTATAAATATTGAGAATCAACTGAGACAAATAACAAATTCATTAAATAATAAATCCCAAAGAACACTTCCTAGTAATATAAAGGTAAGTCTGAAAGACCAAAATAAAGAGCAAGTAAAAGCTATTCAACATAAAAGTGGAAGAGATTTGGAAGGTAGAGATCAAAAAGAGATTGAAGTAGAGAGACAAGAAATTGAAGAGCCTAAAAAGACGCTCTAAAAGTTTCAGAGAGACTTATTTCTCAATTGAAAATTGACTTAAAAAAAACAACCACCACCATTTTCTTTAAGACTTTACCAGCATAAGTTGGATAAATAATTTTAAAAAATTTTGGAAATCTTTAAAAAAACTTTTGATTAATATTCCATTTGCTGAAGCTTTAGAATAAATGTCAAGCTATGTAAAATTTATGAAGGATATTCTTAACAGAAAAAGAAAGTTTGAAGATAATAAGACCATTGCAGTTAGTGAGGAGTGCAGTGTTCTAATTCAGAAAAAGCTTCCTGAAAAGTTCAAAAATCCTAGTAGCTTCAGAATTCCATGTGCAATAGGAGACAGATTTTATGGGAAAGCTTTATATGATTTAGGTGCAAGCATGAACCTTATGCCATTATCACTATTTAAGAGACTAGGATTAGGAGTAATATCCCCTACTACTATAAATTTACAGTCAGCAGGTCATTTAATAACAAATCCTAAGGGAGTTTTAGAAGATATTTTAATGAAAGTGGATTAATTTATCTTTCATGTTGATCTCGTTGTGCTAGATATAGGGGAAGATTAAGAGATACCTATCATTTGTGGAGACCTTTCTTAGTCATGGGAAGAGCAATGATAGATGTGCAAAAAAGGGAATTAACTATGTACGTCAATGATCAAACACATACTTTTAATATTTCAAAATCAATGATGCATCTAAGTCATTAGAAGACCAATGATGAATGTTACAAATTTTATGTAATAAAAATTTTGAGGTAATGTCATTTCAAAGCAACTTATGAAGAGAAATCTGAAATGAACGAGGTTGAACATGAGCAAGAAGAGGAATTAGAGCAATCTGATGATTTTCTTGAGGAAGATTCAAATTATGATCGAGAAAGTTTTAAAGTTTTGGACATGATAGAAAAAGATAAATCTTTTTGTCCATCTATTGAAAAACTTCCTGAACTTGAATTGAAGTTACTTCCTAAGCATTTATAATATTCCTTGTAAGCTGATTCCTCAACATTACTGGTTATAATTTCCTCAATTTTAACTTTAGAAGAAGGAGAGAGTTAAATGAAAATTTTGAAGAATTATAAGAAAGACTTTGGATGGACAATTGCTGATATTAAAGAAATGGGTCCTTCAATTTGTCTGCATAGAATTCTTATGGAAGAAAAATGTAAACCCAGGGTTGATCCTCAAATGAGATTTAATCTTATTATGAAAGAAAATGTTAAGAAAGAAATTTTAAAGTGGTTAGATGTTGAAATTATATATCTCTTTTCAGATAGTGCATGAGTTTGTTTGATTCACTGTGTTCCTAAGAAAAGAGGAGTGACTGTGACTTTTAATTAACATAACGAGTTAATACCAACAAGACAAGTCACAGAGTGACAAGTATGCATTGATTATAGAAAATTAAATCTCACCACAAAGAAAGATCATTTTCCACTACCCTTTATATATCAAATGTTGGATAAACTAGCTGGGCACAATACTTTTATTTTTTAGATGGATATACTGGTTATCACAAAATATAAATAACTCTTAAGGATCAAGAGAAAACAATATTTACCAGTCCTTATGGTATGTTTGCTTTTAGAAGACTACCCTTTGGTTTATGTAATGCCCCTACTACATTACAAAGATGTATGATGGCTATTTTTTTTATTTTTTTTGAAAAAGGAAATCAAGTTCTTATGGATGATTTTTTATTGCTTGAAACTTCATTTGAATTATGTTTAGAACATTTATCAAGAGTTCTTAAGCACTTTGAAGAAACAAATTTAGTCCTTAATTGAGAAAAATGTCAATTTATGGTAGCAGAAGGAATTGTTTTAGGATATTACATATCAGAAAATGATATGAAAGTAGATCCTGCAAAAATTCAAGTGATTGCTAATTTAGCTCACCCAAGAAATGTGAGGGAAATAAGGAGATTATTAGGACATGCTGGATTCTACAGGCAATATATTAAAGAATTCACAAAAATTGCTAAGCCATTATGTCATTTACTCGAAAAAGTTGTAATTTTTAATTTTTATAAGGAGTGCCAAAAAGATTTTGTGCTATTAAAAGAAAATTTAGTCACTGCACCAACTATTGTTTCACTAAATTGGGAAAAACCTTTTGAATTGACGTGTGATGCAAGTAATTATGCTATTGGAGCTATTTTATGACGAAAGCATGATAATATTTTCAAAGTGATTTACTATGTAAATAGTACTCTTAATGAAGCTCAAATTTATTATACAACAACTAAGAAAGAGTTATTAGCAATAGTACATCCTTTTGATAAATTTAGATCATATTTAATTGGAATAAAATGTGTTGTGCATACATATCATTCTGATATTCAATATTTAATGAAAAAAAAGGATGCAAAACCAAGCCTGATAAGATAGATTCTTCTTATGTAAGAATTTGACTTTGGAATAGTAGATAGGAAGAGAGTTGATATTCAAATTGCTGGTCTTCTGACCAGGCTTGAGTTAGAAAAAAAAATGTTTTGAAAATAAAATTAATGAACATTTTCTAGATTAAAAATTATTCAATATTTTTTAGTGGTGTTTATCATGGTATGTCGACATTGTAAAATTTATTGTTAGTGATATTATACTATATGTTCTGACATACTAACAGAAGAAGAAATTTTAATCTGAAGCCAAGACTTATTTTTAGGATGACCCATTTTTATATAAATAAGAAAATGATATAATTATACAAAGATGTGTACCATTTGAAGAAACTTATGAAATTATCCAAAAATGTCATGATTCTAATTTTTTAGGGACATTTTGGTATTGATAAAACAACACTAAAAATGTTACACTCTGGATTTTATTAGCCTACAATCTTAGAAATATTAGTGCTTATATCAAAACTTGTGATCGATGTCAATGTGTCGGCAATATCTCTAAAAGAAATGAGATGCCCCTTAATTATATGTTGGAAGTCAAGATTTTTTATGTTTAGGGATTATATTTAATGGAACCATTTATATCATCTTTCAGAAATTTATATATATTGTTAGTAGTAGAACTTATATCCAAATAGATAGAAGTTGTTGCTTTAACTCGATGCTATGCTCAAAGTTTTGCAATGTTTTTAAGAATGAACCTATTTTGTAGATTTGGGATGCCGAGAGTGTTCATAACTGATAGGACAAGTTGTTTTAGAAATGCAATAATGGAGAAATTAGTAAAAAAATATCGTATCAACCATCAAATTTTTATTGCTTATCATCCTCAGCAAGTGGTTTGGCTGAATTATCTAATAGAAAAATTAAAAGAATTTTATAAAAATATGTGAATCCAATGAGAATGGATTGGTCAGTCAAACTTGATTGTGCTTTGTAGGGCTGCATATAGAACTCCTATAGAAATGTTTCCATATAGGCTAATATTTGGGAAAGCTTATCATTTACCTATTGAACTTGAGCATAAAACATATTGGGTTATTAGGGAATTTAATTATAATTTAAAAGATGCTGGTGAGAAAAGACTATTATAATTAAATGAGCTTGACGAGATAAAGAATGAATCTTATGAGTTCTAAGATTTATAACGAAAAAGATGAAGAAGTGGCATGACCGGAGGATTCTTACTAAAAATTTGAGGCAGGGCAACAAGTTTTGCTATATAATGCAAGATTATGATTATTTCCAGGAAAACTTAAGTCCAGGTGGATGGACCCATTTGTTGTGATAAAAGTTTATCCCTATGGAGCTGTGGATATCAAAAATCCTAAAATTGAGAAAATATTCAAAGTGAATGGTCATAGACTAAAACCCTATTTTTTAGGGAATCAACTCAAATTAAATGATCTTATGTTGTTGGGTCAACCAGAATAAACAATGACTATATTGGGCTGACAACGTAAAACCAATCACTTTGTAGGAGGCAACCCATAGTTATCAGTGCGTGTTAAATTTAAATGATATGTTGTTGTGTTAGATTAAGAAAAATAAGGTAGTATTTTTGAATATATAATGATATAGTAATGATTCTAAGACCTTAATTGATGACATAGACGAGTTAGAGTGTGTATTGGATGTTAAGTAGACATATGCTAGAGTAAGCACCGGCGCTTAAGCGCCAACACGCGACGCTTAAGCACAACAGTTAAAAAGGAAAACTTGTAGAATTAATATTCTAGAAGGATTAAACCTGGTTTAGTGGCTTTAAATGTGATTTAGTGGTTTATGAACGTGAGTAGTAGGTGTAGGTTTCATCCAAGGCCTATAAATAGCATGGGAATGAAGATTATTCTTACCTCATTTCAAATTTTCACCCCTAAAGTCTAATTGAAGAGGAAAAGAGTGAGAGAACTTGCAAAAATGTCTTCTTGGGAGACTGAAATGAAGAAGCCACGAAGGAGTGGTTCGTCAGACAAAGTGTGCAAGGGTTATACAACAAATTCCTAGCCAAAGATTGAGGCTGATGTGGCTTCAATCAAAGTAAAATTGAATGAGACTATCACACACTTGGAGCATATCGGATGGCAACTCAAAATGCAATTCAGTCATACAAGTCATATAAATAAGTGGACAAGTCGTTGTATTTGAGAAATAAGTGGATTGAATAAGACTCCACAATAGTTCTTCACCGTCATTCATTCTATCAAATCTATATTCTGAATGCCCCAGGAGAAACATGTGAAAGGATGGGATATGTTCCACTGGAAGGAGAATGTAATTATGTTTGAGAGTCTAGTTTGTTTGTTTGTAGTTAGTGTTTATTTTATTTATGTGTATTGATGTTAAGTTTGTTTTATATTTGAATTGATGTGTTCAGGAGATATCACATCCAAGAGTCTTTCGATTGAAGAAAATATGCATAAATTTTGTTTGTATTTGTTTGAAAAATTAATGAAAGTGCTTGTTTGTGTGAAAAATTATGTGTTATTTAGTGTTGAATCTATATTGTGAAAATTTGTGAATTTTGAGAAAGAGGAGAACAGAATGGAAAGAAAATAGTTGTAAAGATTTATAAAACCATTTAGGGGTGGATGACTCAGGCAATGTGCATTTAACTTAAAAGTTACAAATATCAAAATTTTTGCACGACGCCTAAGGGCCAAAACCCCACGCTTAAGTGCAGGTTACCTGAGAGGTAGGTGCCCAAGCAACGAACTAGTTGTGCTTAAGTGTCAGTTCTTTAAAACTAGTTCTCGAATGATTAAAAGTGAAAAACTTAACAAACGATTGCCATTTTTACCCCCGATCGTTGTCTTCTTCCTCTGGCGTTCGCTATTTTGGACTTAGGGCACCTCTAAAGTTAAAGATTTCTTGTTAGAATTGAGCCAAATTCGTTAGATTTCATCTTCTCAAGGTGAGAGCTTCACTTCTATGTAAAAATTTTTTATTTTCACCATATATTTGGAGTACATTATGAAATTATTTGAAAATCACTATTCATGGTGAAAGCTTAAGAAAAATCTATGGAAAATACATGTAAATGATAGTTTAAGCTTTTGGAAGTTAAGTTTAGTGATTTAGACTTGAGTTTAGGATTTATTATGAATTTTATGTGATTTTTAGAAAATGACACCAATAATGAAGAGGAGCAAGGGGAAGTCCACTTTTGAGTCAACCAAATTTGTCAGTTCAAAAGCTTAGAATCAATATGCTGAAGAGTTGCAGCCAAGAAAGTTGATTCTTGAGCGATGTTTTAAAAATCTAGGCAGAGCTATGGAAGATTTGGTAGTTCACCGACAGTAGGAATGTTTTTGTTGTAGCTATCATTTCTATAGTTCATGAGTTTTATGTTAATCTCTTTGAGGCAGAGGAAGATCAGATTATGGTGAGATGGAAATTATTCAAATTATAATCCTACCAAGGGAGAGTTAGATGAGATTATTTCATCATTGATTGCACGAAAAGTATTGGTAAAATAACGAATGATAGGAGAATGAATTTTTCTACGTCAAAACTTGATGCCACGTCAAAATTGTGGAACTATTTTATTTCAGCTCATCTGCTCCCTACAAATTATATGAGTGAAGTTACAAGAGAGAGCCATTCTGAACTACTGTATTCAGCAGTAAAAGTTGATTGATATTAGATCATTAATTTATCAGGTGATCACGAGTTCTGGCAGAGCTTCCACTGCTACCGGTTAGGGATTAACATCCTAAATCTTTTTTTTAAGTGAGCAGGCTAGTGTGTGATTTCATAATTGGTAAGAGATTTTATTGCCACTAAAGCTTATTACAAGTGTCAATGTGAAATCTTATTCAAAGCATTCTATATTTAGCTGGAGAGGAGGTTTTTTTAGAAGTTCTAGTGCTTTTGCATCTCGTGCTTCTACTTTTGAGCATCTACATCACATGGTCAGTTGATTAGTCTTGATTCATAGTCATAATTAATGCAGAGGATGTTAGATAACATCAACTACACCGTGGATAAGGTACTAAATTTAGAAAACTTTGTAGGACATACTGATACTTATATGAAGAGACATAGCGATTATGATGAAAAATATGGTACATCTTTAGAAAGCCTTATCAGGGGTGACCAAAGTGTGGTACTTCCTTCATATTCACATTACCTTCACTATGAGCCTATGAATTTTCAGGAAGAAGATGAAGATGAGGAGGAGGAGGAGGAGGAGGAGGAAGATTGATTTGAATATTTTATTTTTATATTGTATAAACTTTTATTTGTTGTAGTTATTTGATTGATACTCTTTTATATGTTATTATGTGTTGTAGTTTTTGTGATTGTATTTTGTTGGTTTGTTAAGAACTTATTCCAGAGATATTAGCGAGGTTTAGAATATTGCTAAGTTTCACTTAAGAATTTCATGTTTAAATTTTCAATGTACTACCATGTATTTTCTTTATATTGTAGTTATAAATTTTGATTGGTTTGAGTTAATTTGCTTTTATGTTATCCTCCACTGCATATAAGTCAGTTGAATCTCATATATGTTTGAATTAAGTTAAAATTTGATCAATTTATTTTTACTCATGTTTTTAATTTTTGTACTTGTATATTTAGGATAAAATAAATCCTATCTAATCTTTCATATTTGATAGGGAAACTTGTTAGTCAACATAAAGGTTTGCAGACTAAAATGGATGTATTAACTTATTTAGTTTATTTAATTGAGTCTCACTAATAGGTAACATGTTTATTTCTTAGGATAGATGTATCACTTATGGTGTTATGCTCGTTTATTTAAACCATCATCTATATGGGATCGGTTTGGTCTTGTATTTTCAAAATTAAACTATTACTTTTCAAAACTATATATATTTTTATAGAAAGGAGTGACAGAGACTCCCTACATGTTAAACTGAAATAAAGGTTACAAAGTTATATGGGGCTTGGTTCACAAACAAAAGACCAAGGTTCATCCAAAAGGGGTCAAGGGCTCCCAATAGGAAAAAAAAAACCAGTGTAACCTGTCAAAAATACCTTTCCCCATTCAATAGGGCTGAAAAGAAGAAAAGGAAAAGAATCATTACAAAGCAATAAGGACTCAATGAAACAAAATCCCTTCCTAGACAGGATGGTTAGGACTCAGTGGACATCCTTCTTCTAATATAAGGCAGATCAGAGAGATCTACCTTAATCAACCAAGCCAGCTCCACAGGAGGGGTAGTATATACTTTAGGCAACCTAGACAAAGCACCTTGATGTGCAAGTCAATTAGCACATCTGTTACCCTCCCTAAAAATATGCTTCCAGACTATCTGAAGGTTGTGAGTCAACTTCATGTGAGTAATTTGTTTAATAACATGTAGAAGAAACCAAGGTGGGGAGATGTTATCTTTTAAGAGCTATAATAACCATAAGGAGTCCATTTCCAAAATTAGTAGGTTCCATCCCATAACAACAGCTATTTGAAAAGCCCATACCATAGCTAAGGCTTCAGCCTGCAAAGCATTGAGAGCATCAGTGGGAGATTGGAACAACAGTAGGCATTCCCCAGCAATGTTTTATAAAATCCCCACAATACCAGTAGTGTGTCTTCTATAACTCCCATTAGTGTTGATTTTGATCCAAGGGTAAGAAGGTTTCTTCCAATGGAATAGAAGAAAATTTAATTTGGCAGAAGAAACTTGAGTATTAATGATTTGGGAGCACCCAAGAAATTTAATCTTATACCCCATGAGATTGATTATCTTAAGATTATATGTCAAGCAGTTGGTAACAGTTTGTGTAGCACCTTGGGTTTTCCCCTCATATTTACTGCTATTTCTTGCCATCCATATGAACCATGTAGTAATAAAGGGGATTATTTTAGCATGGTTCTCTTTCCAAACCGTCCAGCAATCAAGGAAGTTGCCAAAATTCAGTGAATGAGAAGGGAAACTAAGATTAGCAGCTACCTATGTCCAAACCCCTTGAGAACCAGGACAAGAGAAAAACACATGATTTAAGGATTCCTCTTGTTGGCAACAAAAAGTACATCTTGAAGGTCCTTTTAGACCCTTGAGTTTGAGTATATCATCAGTGGGAATAATTTTATGAAAACATCTCCACGTGAAGAAGGACATAGAGGGGTTGAGGTATTTCACCCACATGGCATTATCCTAATCCTTATGTTGCCAATTGTTTAATTGGGAGTATGCAAATTTGGTAAAGGAAGTATGAGGAGGGTTTTTAGTCACAATTCTATCTGGTTTCTATGGAGTGATAGGGACCTTAAGAATTTGATGCACTTGTTCAAGATTCACTAAAGAAGCCAACATGTCTTTATTCCAATGATGATTATTCCAGCAATGATGAATAGGGGTGTTGATAGCTGAATTCAGAGAGATTGATGGTTCCAATTTACCCTCAAGAAGCCAATTATCTAACCAAAAGTCAACTTTTCCTTCTCCCACATCCCAGATAAAAAGGTCTTCAACCAAACACCTAATATGCAGGAGCTCAGTCCAAATTCTAGAATCCCCAAATTTTATGCAGATAATTGTTGGATGGGAATGCTTGCAATATTTTAACTTCATATAGTAAGCCCACGAAGACTTTTGTTCTCTAAATTTAATCCAGAGTTTACAATAGAAGAATCATGAAGCTGTTGGAATGATTTCAAGCCAAGCCCCTCTGCAGCAAGAGGTAGACAAATCTTATCCCAACCAAAACCAGTGAGCTTGTTTATGATTGCCTTCCCACAAGAATTTATTTAACATCACCTCCAAAGTTTTTTGTGTGCCTTTTTTCATTTTCAGCATTTGCATATTATACATAGATAAAGAAGCCAAGATACTTTTAATTAAAGTTAACCTTCCCCCCTGTGACAAATAAGAATTAGTCCAACAAGAGATTTGTTTAGAAATTTTAGAAACCACCTCATTAAATTGAGTTTGCTTCTTCCTGCCTTTAATCAACTGCACCCCAAGATAACCAAGGGGCTGGTAGTAGATTTAAAACCAGCAAAATCTTTAATCCAATTTTTGGTAGCAGAATTGAGCTTATTGCTAAAGATAAGTTGACATTTCATTTAGTTCAGGGAGAGACCAGAGATCTGTTGGAACAAGTTCAGCAAACTGACCACCTTCTTCACTGCTGGTTTTGAGGCCTTAGAAAATAATATGAAGTCATCAGCATAACATAAGTGACTTATGGAAAAATTTACTTTATTAGAAAATCTGAAATATTCCCTTTCAGAAAAATTACGGTTAAGAAGCCTAGATAAGTAATCCATAACCAAAATGAAAATATATGGAGAAAGGGGATCCCCTTGTTTGATTCCCCTAGTAGCTTGGAAATGCCCTTGAGAATTCCCGTTATAAAGAATGGTATTAAAATTATTATTAAGCCACATGTGAATGATTTGGCAGAAGGAATTTTGAAATCCCCTAGCTTTAAGAACCTCTAAGATAAAATTCTAATTGATAGTATCATAAGCTTTAGAAATGTCCAACTTATATAGAAGATTACCCCCCTGCAAGGCTTGTCAATATTCAGAAAGAGTTCTTGTGTAAGTAACACATTATCAGTAATTTGTCTTCCTGTAACAAAAGCAGATTGATTGGGGAAATCATCCAAGATAAGTGTGGTTTTAATCTAAAAACCAATAGCTTGCTAATAAGTTTAGACAACACAGTGGTAAGAGAGATGGGTCTAAAGTGATCCCAATTAGATTTCTGGTTTCCCTTTGGGATTAAAGTTATGGTGGATTGAGCAAAGTAATGTGGCACACCCCCTTTGAAGAAGGCCTGGACAACTTCCACAATATCAGCTTTTACCACCTCCCAAGATTTTATGTAGAAAGTAGAAGTAAAGCCATCTGCACCAGCCACTTTGTCACCATCAATAGAACATAGAGCTTTCCAATTTTTTTCCGCAATAGGAATAGATGTTAAATTCAGGCAATGAATATCATAAAATTTGTCATTAAGTAAGCTAGGATCAAAGTTCAAGAGGTTAGCCTCATGAGGTTCAAATAACAAATTTTGAAAGTGATCTATAGCTTCTCTGTGAATTAGATCAGTACCTTGGATCCAAATGCCATTGTGATTTTTATTCTTCAAGATGGTGTTGGAGTGTCTTCTTTGTTTAATACAGGCATGGTAAAACTTTGTATTCCTATCCCCATCAACAAACTTTTTGATGGCAGCCTTTTGTTTATAGAAATCCTCCTCCGAATGAATAGCTTGAAGCAGATTAGCATTAGCTAATATCAGATTTTTTTCATCAGAGAGTCCCATCTGATAGTTTAATTCAGTCTGTTTCACAGTAGCTTCAGCCTCTTCAACTTTTGCAGTAAGGTTGCCAAAACAGTTCAAATTCCAGGCTTTTAGCAATTTAGCAACTTTTTTTTGAATTTGCCATAGTTTGATCCAAGGAGGGAAGGTTGAAACAGGTAGCCAGACAGACTTAATAAATGAAAGGAATTCAAGATGTTCCACCCATACATTAAAGAATCTGAATCTTGGTAAGGGAACAACAATATTAGGGGATATAGAGATTAGCTAAGGTCTATGATCAGAACAAGTGTAAGGAAGATGGGAGATAGTAGTCATAAAGTTGGTATCCAGCCAAGCTTGATTGACCAGAAATCTATCAATTCTCTCAAAAAGTTTGCCTCTTCTCTAAGTGTCAAGAGGCCCCTGATGTGGAAGTTCACCAAGGTCAGTGTTCCTGACGTTCTAATTAAAGAGTAACATTTGTGTAATATTTTTCAGGTTTCCCTCTCCATTTTTCATTCAATCAAGCTATAATGTTGAAGTCTACACCAATGATCCAAGGTCCATGAATAGAAGATTTAAGATGCTGGATTTGTTGACATAATGTAGATTTATCACTGATAGAACTCCGAGCATAAATGAAGGTAGTCTCAATTTGTAGAAAATCCTATAGAAGCTGAATATGAAGAAATTAAGGTTGATCATCCCAGATCTGAACATTCTGATTCCTTCTACAGAAAAACCAAATTTTGTTATTAATATTGTAATTGTAGTTGAAACTTCGGAAGTTCTTTTTAAATCTGCAAGGGGTACATTGAACCAACGGTTCAAGAATAGTAAAACACAATAACCTGTGCTTCCTGACCAAATGTTTAATTCTGATTAATGATTTTTGATATGAAATCTCCCTAATGTTCCAGCACATCAAATTAATCATCTGATAGGTAAGGGAAATGGAAACCAAAGGACTAGTATCCTAACAACCCAAAAAAATGACCAATGATTTGTTGAAATGAGACAAAGGAAGAAAATAAAAAGGCTCCCATATCTTTCTAAAAAGGGGGTAGAGGACAACAAGTAGGAATCTACCATCACCCAAAGGCTGGATAGACCCATTCCCAACATATTACTGTTATCACAACAATCCAAAGAAATGGCTGTGACTTGCTGAATTGAAACAAAAGTGAGAGAATAAACAGTCTTCCATATCTTCTTAGATAGAAGGTATAGAAGGGTTGATAGAAGTCTACATCACCCAAAGGCCATAGTGACCCATTCTCAACATATGACAACTGAAGCTAAGGAAAAAAATTAAAAGTCTTCTAACAGACTTAAAATAAGAGAGAAATTAAACATTTTAAGGGTAAATATGGAGTGAGGGTTGTGATCTAGATATGGTTCTCCCTCTAAAGGGTCCAAGAGATGATCCAACCTTCAGAATATTGCCAATGGAAGCTGCCTCTCTTTGTAATCTTTGAGATTCTGTGGTTTGTTTTTTCTTTCTCTTAGAGCTTTGCATAACCCAGTCCTCCCCCAAAAGGTGGTTCAAATCAGTAACCTTCTCTCCTTCAATTACATGTTGTGTCTCCAAGTGTTGTTCCTAGAGTGGATCCTGCAACCTCTCCTCAAAGGAATCAACTGTGGGGGAAACTATAGTAATGATGTTGGGTTCCTCTCTTAGCACTTCCTTGGGAGGGGAAGGAGGGGTATTAGAAACAAAAGGAGTTGGAGAGCTCAGAGTCTGATCCCGTAGGCCATCCTCATTAACCCCAGGAAGTTGAGTGGGGTCAATTTCCTTTAAAGAAGACTATTTTCTTTTCACTGGTGGGTGTAGCCTATAGCACCTATCCCTAGGGTTCCCAAACATCTTGCAATGTTGATAATAACAAGGCCTTTGTTCAAGGATCACCTCCTGCCAAAAGCCATCATGTTCAGAGCCTATCCACACTCTTTTAACGTCAGGCAAGGTGATATCTCTTTCAATGAGAATTCTAGCAAGAGCTGGCCTTGCCTTATTATAAGTATGAGCATCAACTTTAAGGGGTTTGCCTAAAGCATACCCAATATTAAAAAGGGCATTCAACTTGAAATATGGGATAGGGAGACCAAGAAGCTTGAACCAAAGGGGAACCACAGGAGGTTCTTTACTAGGATCAATTCTAGGAGTCCATTTCAAAAGTTTCATGGTAGCCCCCCCAATAACTAAAGATTGCTTAGCAAAGAGCTTAGCATAATCTTCTTCTATTGTCAATTGAACAAGCAAGTGCATTCCATCTAGCAACCCAAGTTGCCAAGCACCATAAAAGTTTAAGGACTCAAAGAAGCTCCTTACAAGCTCCATCTTAGGGTGACCAAGCTGGAATTTCCGTACCAAAGTAAGTTTAACCTCTTCATTTAATGAGATAACCTCCTGAGGAGAAAAATAAACTGCAGGTTCCCCCTCTTTACACCCAAGGGGGTGAATACAGGGAGAAGTCCTTTTGCCAGCTAAAGTATCGTGAAACTCCTAAGGAAAAACTAATTTATCCATATTTTGTAAATTCTCCTTAGGATGACCAACCACCCCAGCATAGGTGGCCTTGGCCCATTGGATATTTGTGTTTAAAGCAATGTTAATAGCCATTCAGAGCACAATTAGAAAAGAGAATAACCACCAAACAGAGAACCAGCAAGCCAAAACACAATGGAACAACAATCCAAGTGACAGCTAAGCACTTCCCCACCAAAACCAATAGCAAGGGAGACTTCAGCAGAGAAAACCCACCCCAGCCGCCAAAGTGGTCACCACCATAGACCTAGTAGTGACCCCAACTTAACCAGAGAAAATAGAAACCAGGACAAACCAGAAGACAACAACAAAAAAACTATAGAAACTGAGGAAAACCAAATGCAGGCAGAACCTCCAGCCCACCAACCAAACAACAAAGAAGAAGAAGCAAACTTCCTCCACCATCCTACCAACCAACCAAAACAGGGAGCCATGGAAACCCTACCAGAGCACCAGCCGCCACCCCAAACAGCTTCATTTNACCAGCCGCCACCCCAAACAGCTTCATTTCATATTTCAAAACTATATATATATATATATATATATGTATATATACATTATACTAATTCAAATATCTTTTTCCCACATCTAGTGGATGATCACTTCTAGCGACTTCGTTGGGGACTAGTTTCTCTCTCTATTATGATTAGAAAGTCTTGTATTCATACATCAGTTATGTGTTCATGTCGCTCATGGTCCAGATTACCCTTATTCTATTGACATACTTCACCAATTTCTTTCTCGGGTAAGTACGTTCAGCAACCTTGGATTTCAGAACCAATTGTTTTACCATCTTTAAACAGAGAGGTTCAGGAGTTCTTTAGGACTTTTTCTTTTGTGTGTGATCATACCCCCAATAAGTGTGTTTGTGGACTAGTTCCACTTGGGCGATGTGTGTTGTGAAATTGATCCTGCACTGGGTCCTAATCTTCACCTTTTCCTTGGATCTTTTTAGGTTTGGTTTGCTATTTTGCAAATTGAGCCATGTCGTTACATCTCTTTGCCCTCATTTAATTTTAGTCAAAACTCTTTAATGATATAATCATGAATAAATAGTAAATTTGAAAATTAAAATAAGAAAGGATGTGTCAAGTTCATAGAATGACCTTTGTTAAGTTTTAGTGTTTGCATTAAATTTACAAAGTGTTGGCCGATACTAACTAACCGCGACTTTATATATGCTTAAAAATATAACTATTTAATACTACTGCTAAAAGATTTAATTCCTCAGCAACTGTACCAAAACCTAATAACAGTTATAGTTAGATAAAGATGAATGTATAAAATATTCAGTAATTATAAAGTCACACTTATCAACGCAAGTATACATATAGCTCAAGTAATATAGGGCTCTAATGGAGTCCTAGATACCGATCCCACAGGGAGTAATATTAGAACTATGAACTAAGATTTTAATAAAAGCAATACTTTAATCGCACCAATGGAATTTAATTTGCTTATCTGTCACTAATAGACAATTGAAATAAATATGTAATTTTTTGTTAACTCTTAAATAACTAATTATACTAATGAGGTTTTTAATGTGATATTCAATATATAAGAAAAATCCTTCTCCTTGTCCAGAAATTATAGTGAATGGATAAAATGAATCAGTTTAAATTGTGTTGTGCCAAATAGGAGCATACATACTTTTTACCCTTTGGTCCAGACATAAAGAACATTGACTAATCCTACGCTTGTTTACTGAATCTGTGGCTAAGCTGGGAGGATACCAGCACTCACTTTGGAGCTCCCACGTTCCCCTCTCCTGATCTACACTTCAGCACCCAAACGATAGGATCAAATTGAGGATTTTAGTCTATCACTCTAAAATCTCCAATTCTACGCCCGATAATTTTATTTCCCTATTTAGATTTTAGTTTGTCACTCTAAAATCTCCAATTCTACGCCCGATAATTTTATTTCCCTATTTAATTTGCTCACCTTGTCACTCTAAAATCTCCAATTCTACGCCCGATAATTTTTATTTCCCTATTTATTTGCACCTAACTTTCAAGGACTTTGACCTCCCTAAATCTTGGATGTAATCTTCACCTTAGTTGTAAAACTATATTTATTTGCACCCAATTTCCAAGGGCTTTGACCTCCTTGAATCTTGGATGTAATCTTCACTTTAGTTGTAAAACTCAACCATATCAAGGGCTTTGACCTCCCCGAATCTTGGATGTAATCTTCACTTTAGTTGTAAAACTCAACATATAAAGGCTTTGACCTCCCTGAATCTTCGATGTAATCTTCACTTTAGTTGTAAAACTCAACATATTGAGGGCTTTGACCTCCCTGAATCTTGGATGTAATCTTCACTTTAGTTGTAAAACTCAACTTATTTTAACAAAGACCTCCCAGAATCTTGAATGCAATCTTCACTTAATTTGTAAAAATCAACATATTTTAACAAATCAATCGGCCAGATTGAAAGTAAATTAAGATTGAAGAGAAAAGATCATCACAATTTCTTAAACATTTTCATGACTTCACCAATTCAAATCACCATTTCAAAAATCTCAAGACAAGGAGAAAGACAAAGAAAACTACTCATATCTCATGGGGAAAACACAACAAATAAGACAATGAGAAAGACAGAGAAAACTACTCAGAACTCATGGAGAAAATACAACAAAACTCAGAATTCATAAGGCAAGGAGAAAGACAGAGAAAACTACACATATCTGATGGGGAAAACACAAAAAAACTAGGAATTCATATATAAAATCAAAGTCATACAAACTATAACAATAAACAAACTTATCTCTAATTTCTCCCCAACAAAACTCCTCGAAGTTCCTCTGAATCTCTTCCTTTTTTTTACAGCACACAGAATTACTCTTCGAAGAGGCAAGGAGGAAGAAATCTCTTACTTTCCCTCCACTCTTACAATCTTGCAAAGAATTCCTTACAAATTAGACTCTCTACCAAACACCAATAAAACCTTTCTAAGCTCCAGGACCTTTAGGTTCTCTCCAATTTTTGGCCAAAATCTTCTTTTAAAGTTGTGAATGAGCTTTCCCAAGAGTTTCCTAAGCACCCCTCCAAAATTCGTTCTCATCTAAAGCCTGGTTGGACATAATCGCCGAGCTCACCATCGGCGGGTGTTCTAAGTGAATTAATTCTGGGGTCTTGGGAAAATCTCGCTGTCAGCACTGTTGGGCTCACCGTCGGTGCCCTAGTTCATATCTTTACATTTTGGTCCTTTTCGCTCCAAATTCGCTCCTTTTTGTATCTTTTTGCTCCAATGACCCTAATTNTCCTCACCTGATGACTAACATCTACACTTCAGCACCCAAACGATAGGACCGAATTGGGGATTTTAATCTGTCACTCGAAAATCTCCAATTCTATGCCCGATAATTTTATTTCCCTATTTATTTACACCCAATTTCCAAGGGCTTTGACCTCCCTGAATCTTGGATGTAATCTTAACTTTAGTTGTAAAACTCAANCCAAAGGCTTTGACCTCGCTGAATCTTGGATGTAACCTTTCACTTTAGTTGTAAAACTCAACATATTTTAACAAATCAATGACCAGATTGAAAGTAAATTAATAGCGAAGTGAAAAAATCATCACAAGTTCTTTAACATTTTCAAGGCTCAACCAATTCAAATCACCATTTCACAAATCTCAAGACAAGGCAGAGAAAACTACTCAGATCTCATGGGAAAAACACAACAAAACTCGAAATTCATATATAATAAAGAAAACTACTCAACTCATGGGGAAGATACGATAAAATTCAGAATTTATATATAAAAACAAATATTTTCATGGCTTCACCAATTCAAATCACCATTTCACAAATCTCGAGACAAGGAGAAAGACATTTCATGGCTTCACCAATTCAAATCACCATTTCACAAATCTCGAGACAAGGAGAAAGACAGAAAAACTACTCAGAACTCATGGGGAAGACACAACAAAACTCAGAATTCATTTATAAAAGTAAAGTCATACAATCTACAACAAGTAAATAACACTTATCTGTAATTCCTCCCCAAGAAAACTCCTCGAAGTTCCTCTGAATCTCTTCCTTTTTTTACAACACACACAATTCCTCTTTGAAGCGGCAAGGAGGAAGAAATCTCTCACTTTCCCTCTACTATTACAATCTCTCAAGGAATTCCTCATAATTAGACTCTCTACACAATGCTGGGACTCTTGGACGCTGTTCTAACCTTTAAACTCCTCAAACTCTTGAGCCTCCCTCTCTAATTTTCGGCCAAAGTCTTCTTTTAAAGTTGTAGAAGAGTTTTCCCAAGAGTTTCCTAAGCATCCCTCCAAAAATCGTCCACATTCAATGCACCTTTGGAAGTAACTGCCGATCTTACCGTCGGCGGCCTCGAGGGCGCCGTCGGAGGGCCTTCTAAATTATTTAATCTGGAGTCTCGAGAAATTCTAGCCTTCGGCGCCGTTGGGCTCACCGTTGGTGCCCTAGTTCAAATCTTCACATTTTGGTTCTTTTCGCTCCAAATTCGCTCCTTTTTGCATCTTTTTGCTCAAATGACCATAATTCATCATACCAGTAACAAAAAAATCAAAAATATCTTTTGTTAAAGTGCAATATAATCAAAAATAGTGTAAAATAGGTATGAAAATCTCAACATATTTTCATTTGGTAAAAATCCCTCAAACTTAACTATTACTTGTTCTCAAGTAATTTTACTACTATATAAAAGTTATGATCTATTTTAGTAAAGTTTTAATTCAGAAATACTATAAGTTTGATTTAAATAAANTAAACATCAAAAATACCTTTCTTTAAAGTGCAATATCATAAAAAATAGTATAAAATGGGTATGAAAATCTCAACATATTTTCCTTTGGTCCAAATCCCCCAAACTTGACTATTACTTGTCCTCAAGTAATTTTAGTACTACATAAAAGTTATGATCTATTGTAGTAAAATTTTAATTTAGAAATACTGTAAGTTTGATTTAGATAAATATTATAGTGAGATTTTCAGAAAAAATTCATGTATTAAATTAACTCTATAGCTACAAGATTATCTTGTCATCAAGTTTAAGAGTTTTAGTCTTCTATTCATTTCAAGAATGACTATATGTTGCAATATCAAGTCACTTGGAATATTCAAAAGATAGGAACTTCATCAGAACACTACTAGTAAAAGATCTAATCCATAAATATAAGTTTAGGAATGTATTTAGGTTTTCCCTTTAGGTAGGTCCAATGAAGCCAATTTTTTNAAGCCAATTTTTTATTAGGCATATCCTCAAGTTTATATATATATATATATATATATATTTCTTTTCTCTTTTTCATTTGGATTGCTTTCAATCCAATATATTTTTCTTTTCTTTTCGGGGATTGTTGTCAATCCTTTCTTTTTCCTTTTTCAAGTGAGGATTACTATATCTAGATAACCTTTAATGATTTTGAACATCACATTTCTTTCCCTAAATTTTAAACTAAAAGCATTCCTTTACCTTATAAATGTTTTATAGCCTTTTCATCATTGAGCCCTAATCTGTTCTTCTCAAATGAATTTCCAGATTCTTAATACTTCAAAATATAGTTTCCTTTACTTTAAATATAGTAACTATAATCTTACTCTCTTATACTAAATATCTTAATCTAAAAAATTAATTTTCATTACAAAAATATTCCTTACTTTAAAATATAGTTTCCTTTACTTTAAATAGTTAACTATAGTCTTATTCTCTTATACTAAAACTTTAAAATATAGTTTCCTTTACTTTAAATAGTTAACTATAGTCTTATTCTCTTATACTAAATATCAAGTTACAAAATAATTTTCTATTATAAAAATATTCCTTTAAATCTACCATAATATTTAAATAGCTACATAATATAGTTACCTGAATTAAATTCACTACATTAAATCATATAAATAATTTTTGAAAATAATTAAATAGAGGAAATCTAATAGTTAATCTTTTTCTTTCCTCCCCTAAACTTAAATTTTTCAATATAAAATGATACAGGTGGAAAGAAAAACTAAATATAAATCATACCTCAGTATTTTAGGCATTTTTATCATTTTGAAATTTTTGCAGTCCTTCTCAACATTTCTACTTCACCTAGTCTGTAATATTAGAAGATTTCTACACATATAAATTGTTAGAAAAATTTTTGGGTAATGAAATTTTGAAATAATTATAAAACTAAAACATTAAACAAGCACAATATTTCCTAACACAACCACAAAAATAAAACAATTACAATTAAAATGCGAAATAAAAATCACATTACAGTACAAAATACTACTCAACATCTATTATACTACATATACAAATTTAACTACCACACTAACTTTATAACAATAATTAAAATTCATCCAAGTACAACATAATAGTAAAAATGAAATTCCAAATACACACAAATATCCATTTATATTACAATAGATCACAAAAAATTAAAGTACAAGTACAAGTACATCAACTACTATTAAATATCAAAATCCCAAACTATGTCTTCATCTCCTTGATCAGCAGGTGGATTGGGTTGATATTGAGTATATCGGGGGCACTCAGGAAAAGTAACATCAGGCTCACCTCTGTAGTGTCGGGCCTGAGCTTCGTAGTAAGCTACCTCAAAATTTGAATGCCTTTGAAAGTTCTCACTATCATAATCATGTCGTCGTTTGAAACCTCCAATCCTTTCATTTATTAATTTTATGGTCTTTCACGGCAAGGTTAACTCATTCATCAAATCAGTCATAGTAGGGGAACTAGAAGGTGGAAGGTCATAACTTGTAGAGTGTACATCTCTACTAGTAGAAGGTTCTTCACTTCTACTTCCAGTTCTCCATTTCTCATGGGATTCAAAGTCTTCAAATTAGCTTTACTAATGGGTTTCATAGGATAAACCCATTCTTCATCTCCACTTTTCACTCCAGAATAGCTTACTAATGGGTTTCATAGGATAAACCCATTCTTCGTCTCCACTTTCCACTCTAGAAAGTTTGCAAATTGTGCTAATGGGTTTCATAGGGTAAACCCATTCCTCATCTCCTCCAGCTTCCACTCTAGAAAGTTGGCAAAGTGCATAAATAAGGTCAGGATGTCCTAGACCTCCACTTGTTTCAGTCCTTACTGTAGTCAATATATTCTTAAAAAAAATTCTTCCAACATTTATAGTTATGTTATTGTGAATAAAGAAATTCAAAATAACTCTATTTGTAGTTACTTCATTATGGTGATAAGTCGGTAACATAGTAGAGGAAATAAAATAGTGCCACACCTTAGAGGTGGCATTCAACATGGAAGCAGAAAAATTTACCCGTTCTCATTGTTTAATCTTCCACGTTACTTTCCCATCAGTGAGAAAGTTGATCACATCATTCAGGGGGCCTTCCATAGTACTGAAGGACTCATAATGACAGTTATAAGATTCTGGGACTTGGTAAAAGGTGTTGATGCGGGTGGCAGTAAATTCAACAAGAAATCCACGCACTTGAACGATCCCGTCTTTAGAATAGACTAAATTGGCATAGAATTCCTTCATAATATTTGCAATAGCTTTATTGGTGGTGTAACAAAAATTTTCCCACCTCCGCTCGGCAAAAACTCGTTCAATTTCTCCTCCGAAACTTTCAAAAACTCGATCTTGTATACACTTCTTTCCTTCAAATACTCAAGTAAAACTTGATTGAGCCTCACATTAACGAAGCGAAACTCGTCAAACTCAATTCATCTCTTTTGACATGAAGCCATTTCAATCTGATCACAATTATAGAAAAATTCCAAACTATATTTCAAATATGCAAATAATAGCTTCCAATAGTAATTCTAAGAGTTCAACACTAAGATCCATGAATTTCTTCCCAATATTTTCTTCACATTCTCAAAATTTTTGGATCTCCTTAATTTGGAAGAAATTCATGGTGAAAATCAAATATTTTTAGTTTGGAGTGAAGCTCTTACCTAGAGATGATCAAATTCAAATGTGGAAGAAATCAATGGTGAAAATCAAATATTTTTAGTTTGGAGTGAAGCTCTTACCAAGAGATGATCAAATCCGCCATAGTGAAAATCAAATATTTTTAGCTTGGAGTGAAGCTCTTACCTAGAGATGATCAAATCCGGTGTCAAAAAGTCTTGAAATCTCCCCAAATCCAAGATTTCTCCAGCTCTAAGTCAAAAATTACTTTTTTAAGAGGAAGGGGATGATGAATAGTGGCGGTTGACTGGTCAAAATCACAGCTAAAGGAGTTTTATTTCGCGAGCTCGCCGTCGGCAGGGTGTTCGGCGCCGTCTGCTCACTCTATTGAAAATTAAACATAACTCTCAGAAAAAATTCGTCGTTGGCGGCGTTGAGGGTGCCGTCGGCGGGCTCTATTGATTTGGTGCAATTTTCAGATTTTTGCAATTTTGATCAATTTCAAGCCTAATCGACATCTGTTCAATCATTATAGACATATTTTTAAGTGATTAAATGATGTACTTATCACAATTAAACTTTCACAACACAAAACATCACATTTATATATAAATTCCAAGGGGTGCAATATACGTTACATAACACACCTAAGTTTAATATTTTCTCAACCTCAACACATTAATTCAGTGTCGCAATCCAAACCACAACACTCAAAATGCTGAAAACAAAACATCATATGCTTAGTCTCAACACAGATCTAAAAGCATAATTCTAAAGCAAAGCAAATGCAAAGTTCAAACTAAATTACATATATAGACAGACAGGTAGCAATATAAATCTACTATTCATCAGAATCAGTACTGGATTCTCGTCTAAGATCACCCATCGATTTCACATGAACGAAGAGGTTGTAGAAGGGTTGATATGGAAATTCTTCAATAGAATCCTCTTCTATCAATTTCATCCTCCTCATCAGTCGTATCAAACTATCTTTTAAATGTCCAGAGTGCTCAAAGTGCTCTTTCATCCTCCAGTCTAGATGATCAAAGAAATCAGAGATATTATTAATTGCATTCATGACTTTTGTACCTCCTTCTCCAATTTCTTGATTCTGCGCAGGATCACCAGTCTTGTCAGGAACTAAGGGTTGAACTGGCAGTGAATTTTGAGACGCTTGATCTACTATAATAGTTATGTCATTTTCATCTTCAAAAGCTGGGAATCTCTTAATTGGATTTAAAGGCTTCCAAGGTAGAAGAACCTTTTCCCAATTTTTGTAGGATACTTGGAACTGACTGCAAAGTGAGAAAATTGTGGAAGGGGTGTCTGAGCCATAAGTTGATCCATGAATGATCAGGCTAAAAAGACTTCACAATTATTTAGACTCAATATTGATCAGTAGTCCCTTTGGATGCAGTAATTCAGAATAACACTTTCTTTAGAAACTTTACCTATCTTCCTTGTCGGTAACAGTTTTGCAAAAATGAAGAAGTGTCAGTGTTTTGAAACAGAATTTAGGAGTGTCGCAGAAAAACTAACATACCCATTCTCTCTCATTTCCAGTCTTCATTTTCTTCCGTTAAATATTGGTAAATCTCATTCATGTGGTTTCTTGTTGGGACAAATTTGGAATAGTGACAGACAGGCACGTTCTCGATCATGTATAATTCATTGATTCATGCAGGAGTGAAAGTGATCCATCTACCTCACACATAAACAACTCCCTGGTTGGTTCCATGCAAATTTGCATAAAATTCCTTTACCACAGAAACAACCGCGGCGACGGTAGTATAACAAAACACTTCCCAGATTCACCGCATTATCATCTCTTCAATTGTCGTCGAGGGATCATTAAATCCTTGATTTACGAATCCTCATTCCTTAATCAATCTTTTCTTCATCAGTACCTTGTTGAAGATTTGTCGCGCTTCCGCACTAATAAACTTTCACCGATTGAACACTCACATTCTTAGATTATCAGGGGAATTGGACGCCGTAGGAATGAAATTGGTGGAGTTTCCCATCATTTTTGGGGGAAATATGAACTTAGGAATCAAATTTGGCAGGTTAAAAGGGTAACTCCCGCCTAAAAACTGCCAAAAACTGCCATTCAAACTCTAGAAACCGCCATCTCACCGGTCTCACCGTCAGCGGGGTCGAAGGTGCCATCGACGAGCTTCTGTATTTATTTTTCCTGGACTCTCGGGAAAAACCCGCCATTGGTGACGTCGAGGGCGTCGAGGGCGCCGTCGGCGCCCAAGGCAAAAATTGCACAATTTCGCTCTAGTCCGAATGTGTTCCAATTTTTCTCTATGGATCCAATTCTTATGATGATTTAAGGGTAAATAAGAGTAGTAGAGCTTAATACTACCACAAACTAATGATAATCTCAAATAAAAACTATTATAACTGCAATACAAGTAAAGATAACTATGGGTTGCCTCCCATAAAGCGCTTGGTTTAACGTCGTCAGCCCGACCTGTTTATGTTGACTAATCATTAAAATTTCTTTAAAATTTGGTGTTTTACCCTAAAAATATGGTTTTAATCTGTGTCCATTTACTTTAAATCTATTTCCAGTCTTCTGATCTTCAATTTCAACAACTCCGTAAGTATAAACTTGAGTCACAATAAAGGGTCCTAACCAACGAGACTTCAATTTCCCAAAAATAACTTCAATCTAGTATTGTAAAGCAAAACTTCTAGTCCTGGTTCAAAGTTCTTCTGGTTAATCTTCTGATCATGCCATAACTTTAGTTTCTCTTTATAAATTCTGTCGTTATCATAAGATTCATTTCTTAATTCTTCCAATTCATTTAATTGTAGCAATTTCTTTTGACTATCATCTTTCAAATTATAAATGAATTCTTTAATTGTCCAATATGATTTATGCTCCAATTCTACTGGTAAGTGACAAGTCTTTCCAAAAATCAATCTGTAAGGAGTCAATCCAATAAGAGTTTTATAAGCAGTCCTGTAAGCCCATAATGTGTTATCCAGTCTAGTGGACCAATCGACTTGAGTTTTATAAGTAGTCCTGTAAGCCCATAATGCGGTATCCAATCTAGTGAACCAATCTATTCTACTAGGGTTTACAAGTTCTACTGGTAAGTGACAAGTCTTTCCAAAAATTAGTTTGTAAGGAGTCATTCCAATAGGAGCGTAAGTGACAAGTCTTTCCAAAAATTAGTCTGTAAGGAGTCATTCCAATAGGAGTTTTATAACGTTGCAAGTCTTTCCAAAAATCAGTCTATAAGGAGTCATTCCAATAGGAGTTTTATAAGCAGTCTTGTAAGCCCCATAATGTGATATCCAGTCTAGTGGACCAATCTATTCTACTAGGGTTTACAGTCTTTTCAAGTATTTGTTTGTATACAGTCTAATGGACCAATCTATTCTACTAGGATTTATAGTTTTTTCAAGCATTTGTTTAATCTTAGTCTAGTGAACCAATCTACTCTACTAGGGTTTAAAATCTTTTCAAGTATTAGTTTAATCTCTTTATTAGAAACTTCAGCTAACCCACTGGTTTGGGAGTGATAAGCATTAGAGATTTTATGAATAATATTAAATTTTTCTGTGAATCTCTGAATGTATTTATTCTTAAATTGGGATCCTTCGTCAGTGATAATCATTCTAGGCATTCCGTATCTAGTGAAAATATTTTTCATTAAAGAACCTTAAAACACTTTTAGCATCACAACGAGGTAAAGGTTGTGCTTCAATCTACTTAGAAACGTGGTCTACAATAGTTAATATGTATAAGTTCCCAAATGAAGGAATAAATGGTCCCATAAAATCTAATTCTTAAAAATCAAAGATCTCAGCTTCTAACATGAACTCCAGAGGCATTTCATTTCTTCTAGATATATTTTCTACTCATTGACATTGATCACAAGCTTTTATGTATCTATAAACATCTCCAAAGATAGTAGGCCAATAAAATCCAGCTTATAAAATTTTATAAGCAGTTTTATCAATCCCAAAATGTCCTCCAAATTCAGAATCATGACATTTCTGAATGATTAGCTTAATTTCTTCATAAGGTACACATCTTCTCATAATCAGATCCTTACATTATTTATAGAAATAAGGTTCATCCCAAAAACAAGCTTTCGCATCATGAATGAATTTCCTTTGTTGTTGCAGTGTTAGCATAAGTGGCAAAATATCACTTACAATATAGTTAACAATATCAGCATACCATGATATTTTTTACTCATTAATATTATAAAGTTGTTCATTAGGGAAACTGTCTGTAATTTCATTATCGATGTTAGATAATTCATGATTTTCTAATCTTGATAAATGATCAGCAATTTCATTATCAGTGTCCTTTCTATCAATAACCACAAGAGAAAATTCTTGCATCAAAAGTACCATCTAATCAACCTTGGTTTGACATCCTTCTTTTACATTAGATATTTAATAGCAGAGTGATCAGTGTGCACAACACATTTAGCTTCAATTAAATAAGATCTAAATTTTTCCAAAGCATACACAATGGTCAGTAACTCTTTTCCAGTAATAATATAGTTAATTTGAGCATCATTAAGTGTTTTACTAGTGTAGTATATAACTTTAAAATTCTTTTCATACCTGTTGGCGTTATTTCAGGGTTGGAGGGGAGTTGCCTGTAAGAAGCTGTCGGTCGCCAGAATTGAAATCCCGTCACCCGCTTCGAAAGGGCGTTGAAGTATGAAATCAAATTGACCCCGAATTTTTCATAGTTTAAAAATGAAAGAGCATTGTACTTCAAATCCTGTATCTATTTAAAAGGATAAACACAAGACTTGAGGATGAGGCTCAATCAAATAAACTAAGGAAAGCATGACGTCCATTTGGTCTGCGAAATCTTTGTATTTGCCGACAAGTTCCCCTATTTAATATAAAGGACTAAATAGGGTTTATATTAAGCTGGGTTCAGACATGCTTCCTATAAGGGCAAACCCCTATAATTAACTACATCTTACATGACCAAAGCCACCTAAGAATACTCTCGATAAAAATTGAGAAATATTATCTTCAAGGAATTTCAAAGGGTAGGACTCTTCAACAAAACCGGACGTAGAGGTGTGAGAGGGGATTGGTTCAAATTTGGAACATTTTATTGTAGAATCCAAAGGAGGAAGAACTAGGGGATGTCATGGATCCAGAGGAGAACCCTGGTGACTTCCCAAGCTATCCTAATGTTTGGATTCAGTTTTGAGGAGAAATATTTAGGTGTTTCATCCTGCCAATTTTATTAGTTAGGGCTTACATTCGTGTGAAACAATCACATAAATAGCCTGGAAGATGTGAGGAT
>JXCR01148038.1:475899-486575 GCA_002079205.1 Phalaenopsis hybrid cultivar
GACCTCACAAAGGATTTTCAACAAAAATTGGATGCCAATTTGAGGTTTAGGGCATTCAATTATTGAGATTTGGGGGTGTTAGCCAATATTGGGGTTAATTTGGGGTTTTGGATTTAAACCAAATTGGATGATCAAAAGGTTTTACTAATGCAAATTTATGGTCAAATTGGATGTAAAATATTGCTATGAAGCAAATACAACATTTTTTTGGGCCAATTGGCATGGTTATAAGTCCAATTGATGTGATTTGGTCATTCAGCCAAAATTGGGGTCCCAAGGGCAGTTAGGTAACTTGGAGGTGTCTGGGGCAAAATACAAAAGATGAGCATTTCAAGTAGAATTGGATAGATATCCATTCTAAATGAACCATGGATCAATGAAATCCCAAGTCCTTATGGATCAGAATATCGTAAGGATATTGTGTACCCTAACTTCAAACCAACACCCAACCTTACGTATTGGTCTTAGCAAGGGTATGGTGAGGGTATGGTGAAGTTATCGTGAGGGTATTGTGAGGGTATTGTATACCTTAGCTCTAAACCAACACCCAGGGTCAATCCTAAGGTCAAGTAGCCTATAGGAACTCTCCTTGAGTTCTCCATAATGATCTTACCTTTTAAATATTAGAGGTTAGGACCAATATGTGGAACTTCAAGTTGAGTAAAGAAAAGAGTTTTGAATTTCTAATGGTGAGGGTACCTTTTCTAGTTTTCTAAGACTAGTCAGTAGTAAAGTCCTCTGGCTAGACCTAGGCTACTAAAGAAATTTCTAGACCTCAACCAAAAGTGAGGTTAACAAATGGACCCCCAATAGGTGCGGTGTGCTGAGCAAGCACACCGCACGTATTGGCGTTGACCGACAAGCTGAACAAGACCAATATAGATTTCTAAGTCATCAGACCTAGAAAGAAGTGTGAATTTGTGTTTGCTATTTGTTTCCACTAGGGATTTTTTTTTTGCAAATAAGTGTCTGATCAAGATCAGGCAGTGAGGACTCTCACTGAGGATTGAGGGATTTTTTTTGCGAATAAGTGTCTGATCAAGATCAGTCAGTGAGGACTCTCACTGAGGATTGGATAGTGAGTTTTAAAGTTGTTAAGTGTGTTGTTTTGTTTTTTTTTTNTACGTAGATGTGTGAAAGGGGATTGGTTCAAATTTGGAACATTTTATTGTAGAATCCAAAGGAAGAAGAATAGGGATGTCATGGATCCAGAGGAGAATCTCAGTGACTTCCCAAGCTATCCTAATGTTTGGCTTCAAGGATGTCATGGATCCAGAGGAGAACCTCGGTGACTTCTCAAGCTATCCTAATGTTTGGCTTCCGTAGAGGTGTGGAAGGGGATTGGTTCAAATTTGGAACATTTTATTGTAGAATCCAAAGGAAGAAGAACTAGGGGTGAATGGGGATTGGTTCAAATTTGGAACATTTTATTGTAGAATCCAAAGGAAGAAGAACTAGGGGATAGGATTGGTTCAAATTTGGAACATTTTATTGTAGAATCCAAAGGAAGAAGAACTAGGGGATGTGGGGATCCAGAGGCGAACCTTGGTGACTTCCCAAGCTATCCTAATGTTTGGCTTTAGTTTTGAGTCCAGAGGAGAACCCCGGTGACTTCCCAAGCTATCCTAATGTTTGGCTTTAGTTTTAAGGAGAAAAATTTAAGTGTTTCATTCTGCCAATTTTATTAGTTAGGGCTTACATCCGTGTTAAACGACTACACAAATAGCCTGGAAGATGTGAGGGTTTAAGTCGTGACAAATGAGAACCTCGGAATCCTAAGACAAGTTAGGGCTTATATTGTATAGAAGGGCTATGCAAAGGCCTAAAGATAAGGTGAGGATTTACTGTGTTAGGGCTTATATTGTATAGCAGGGCTATGCAAAGGCCTAAAGATAAGGTGAGGATTTACGTTTAGGGCTTATATTGTATAGCAGGGCTATGCAAAGGCCTAAAGATAAGGTGAGGATTTACGTTTTAGGGCTTATATTGTATAGCAGGGCTATACAAAGGCCTAAAGATAAGGTGAGGATTTACGTTGCAATAAAAACAACCTCAAAGTCCTATGGCTTTGTTGCTTAAGTTTAAGGAAGGAAGATTGGTTTAGCTACAACCTCAAAGTCCTGTGGCTTTGTTGATTAAGTTTAAGGAAGGAATATTGGTTTAGTTGGGGAAGACAGGTTTTGCTGTTGAAGAAGGCCGTGCTGCCCACCATGCTAGCTCCAAGCTCCTGCCGCGATGAGTTTACATTTTCTAGTGTGTCAAGTTATAGTGTCAAATCAGGTGGCCCTATGGTTGAAGTCCTTTAAATTTTATGAGGGCATATTAAAGTTGATTAGAGCGACACCGGTGGGTCCTACGGTTCCCTCGTTCCGGCATCACTATTTTCTATTGGATTCACTTAGTCCAAATGGTTTGCGGTTCCCTCGTTCCGGCATCACTATTTTCTATTGGATTCACTTAGTTCAAATGAACTTACAGGTCCCTCGTTCCGGCACCACTATTTTCTATTGGATTCACTTAGTCCAAATGAACTTACTAACTCGTTCCGACATCACTATTTTCTATTGGATTCACTTAGTCCAAATGAACTTACTAAACCCAACTCTCGTTCCGGCATCACTATTTTCTATTGGATTCACTTAGTCCAAATGAACTTACTAAACCCAACACGTTCCGGCACCACTATTTTATATTAGATTCACTTAGTCCAAATGAACTTACTAAACTCAACTTAATGAGAGGCATCACTATTTTCTAATGGATTCACTTAGTCCAAATGAACTTACTAAACCCAACTTAATGAGTTCAATTAGAGCGACACCGGTTAGGATCCTACGGTTCCCTCGTTCCGGTATCACTATTTTCTATTGGAATAATTCAAAGGAACTTACTAAACTCAACTTAATGAGTTCCATAATTTAATTTAGACTGTGAGAAGCCTCATTAGCAACCGTAGGTAACCTCTTCTGAGGGATTCGTGATCATCCGATAGAAACATCTTAATTTAGTTGAAGTTGTGGTTTTGTGTGATGTTTGTGATTAAATTTTGATTTGTATATTTTTAATGTTGTGGCGGTGAGTTTTATCTTGGTTGATTCTTAATTTTGATTTTTGGTTATGGTTTTGGTTAACATGCAAGTTTATGTAGGTAAATGCAAGCATCAAACATTTAAGGAAAAGGTAGAAGAAAGGCGATACTATAAACTGTAAAAGCGTACCTGGCGAGCCTTCTCGTTCCACCACCTGAAACTTAAAAATGCATGTGAGGGCATTTGTGAAGAGCAGGAAAAGTAGACTTCTGATAACTTTCCTAACCCTATGTCATATCTTAGCGGAACCTCAGAAGTTTAATTAAGGATGATTTTATCAAGCAAGATATATTAAGTTTAGTAGATCTCCGAGGTGTCCAACAGATCTAGAGAAAGAACCTGGTCCTACTTTCTCGCTGACTGGTGGAAAATCCCGAGTCCTTTTTAAACTTGTTATATTGCTTAATAATTCATCCTATAATTACTTTTAATGCTCAGTGAACATTGATGTCTCAATTATCCCTAAGAAATGGGTAATTATCATTTATCATTTAATTTGAAAATTATGTGAGTGGGTTCCCTTGAAGGGGAAGTTAGTGTAATTTGAACACTTAGCCAAATTCTTAATCCTAATTGGGCATAGTGGTGTTTTCAGGATGTTTGATTTAATTATGTTTATTTCTCTAATCCTTTTTCAGTCAATTTTGATTTAGCCAAAGTCACCACTAAGCTCTTAAGACCTAGGTGAGTGTCTTAATTAGTTTTGAAAAGGGTTAAACTTTAAGTGATCATGAGGCCTAAGTCACCACTAAGCCCCTAATCCTCATTTAGTCAATTTTGATTTGGCCTAAGTCACCACTAAGCCCTTAAGACCTAGGTGAGTGTCTTAATTAGTTTTGAAAAGGGTTAAGCTTTAAGTGGTCATGATCATAGGTGAGTGTCTTAATTAGTTTTGAAAAGGTTAAGCTTTAAGTGGTCATGATTCATAATTTGTAAATGAGTGTCTTAATTAGTTTTGAAAAGGTTAAGCTTTAAGTGGTCATGATTCATAATTTGAATTTTCTTTAAAATCAAGATAGGGGTATTAAATTGATTAATTATTGACTTCAAAAGTCATACTCTAAATCCAGGATCATTTAATTTTAATAAACTTCCAAATCTTAATAATTTAGAAATTTATTACTAAGTTCAGGATCATTTAATTTTAATAAACTTCTAAATTTTAATAATTTAGAAATTTATTAACACTTGGATTTTATTTGAAAATCAAAATAGGGGTATTAAATTGATTAATTATTGGCTTCAAAAGTCATACCCCAGTCCAGGATCGTTTAATTTTAATAAACTTCCAAATTTTAATAATTTAGAAATTTATTAACTTATCGAGGATCATTTAATTTTGATAAACTTTCAAATTTTAATAATTTAGAAATTTATTAATCTTAATTTGGACTCATTTTAATTTTAATAAGCTTCCAAATTTTAATAATTAAAATGTATTAACTTATCTAGATCATTTAATTTCAATAAACTTCCAAATTTTAATAATTTAGAAATTTATTAACTTATCTTTTTTCAAGATAGGGGTATTAAATTGATTAATTATTGGCTTCAAAAGTCATACCCCACTTGGATTTTATTTGAAAATCAAAATAGGGGTATTAAATTGATTAATTATTGGCTTCAAAAGTCATACCCCAAGTCCAGGATCAAGATAGGGGTATTAAATTGATTAGTTATTGACTTCAAAAGTCATACCCCTAAGTCCAGGATCATCAATAAAGGGGTATTAAATTGATTAATTATTGACTTCAAAATTCATACCCCTAAGTCCAGGATCATTTGATTTTAATAAACTTCCAAATTTTAATAATTTAGAAATTTATTAACTTAATTAAGAAAGTGAAATTCTTTAATAAACTTCCAAATTTTTAATGAATTAGAAATTTATTAACTTAATTAAGAAACTCGGATTGGTTTCTACCAATTGACCCCTTATGTTTCAAGCATAAAATAAATTGATTAAGATCAGAGGTTACCCATTCCCCTCCTTGACTTAAGCCTAATTGTTAATTAAGGCTAAATTTCCAAAATTACACATTTGCCCCTGAGGCTCTAACACCTCATAATTTGTCAAATTCAATTCAAATGACTTTGAAATTTTTATCCTACCTCATTCATGGGTCAATTAAGACATCAAGGGAGAAAATGTGATTTTTCAACATTTAATTTAATTTATATAATTGTTTTAATGCAAAAATAAGATTTTTCAAAGAAAATTTTTAACTTTACCAAGGTAAAGTCTAATCCCTTGAAATTTTTATTGGAAGTAGACCTAAACTAGAAAAGCCTTTGGACAAAATTTCATGATTTTTTCAATTCTCTGTAATTTATTAGAATTATTTTAAATTATGGGTTATTTAATAAAAATAAAATATTTTAGGTGGTGAAAATAAAGTTTTTTATATTGAAAAATCTCCCTAAGGTCAGAAGACTCAAAGGAGCAAATTTAATAATTGTTTGATTTTTTTTTATTGGAATTATTTTAGTGAAAACTCATTTTTTTAGTCTTTTTTTTAAAAATTTATTTTTAGGCTTCAAAATTCAATATATTTATTTAGAAAATCAGGAAAAATATTATAATTATTCCTAAGTGATTAGGAAGCAATTTATAACATTTCCATGAGTTTTATTATTTTTGTGATTTTTATGAATTTTTAATTATTTAAATATTTAAAAAGACTAAAAATCAATTTTTTATTTTAAATATCATTTTATTTTTAAAAAATATCTCTAATCACAGAGAACTCAAAAAACTAAATTTCATAATTTTTTGAGTTATATTTTAATTTTCAAAAATCTTTTAAATGCCAAAAGTGGTATTTATCTTTCAAAATCAACTTAAGTTGTCAAATGAACTCAAAATATTTTGAAATTTTTATGATGAGTTCTCTGGATCATAAATCATAGTGGAGATCAAAAATCAAGTCATTTAAATGTTTATATTTTCCAAAATTAATTATTTTAGTGATTTAGTGTTTGTAAAATTTAAGGATATTTTAAATGACTTTACCCATGAAATTCTTTCCAAAAGCTTTTCTTGTCATTGTGGACCTCCAAAATTTTTTTTAGAATTTTCTAATCAGTATGCTAATTTCCATGATTATTTTAAGGAAATAATGTGGAATAACTTGAAAAATATGAATCTCTGTATATAGAAACCTCGTCTGACTTTGAAAAAATCAGAGGATATTTCCCTTAACAGGGCTACAATAAGCCAAAATTTCAAGCCAAGGTGATGTGTCAAGATGCATGGAGAATCAAATGACTCAAAAGAGTGTTTAATTAATTTAAAAAAAATATGCATGAAATGGTCTTGAAATTTATTTCACATTGTTCTCTTCTATTCACTAAGCAAGAGGGTATTTTTATTTTATTTTTGTGATTTTTCTACAGAAAGTTATTAATTTTCTAAGTTAAGGTTATTTAAATATATAAGAAAAGCCCTATTTATCTATTTAGACCGCTCGTGCCACCTCATCCTACGATGGCTCCGAAGGCATGCGTGGCACGCTTTGGTTGGACGCTGCCGTCCACGTAGCTTGCTGAGTCGACACGCTGTTTATGTCCCGAGGCGTCATCCGGCTCAATCTTGGCCATCCATGTGATACACGCGCGACCGAACGGCTCCCCATCAACGTCCCTAATAGAATGATCTCGTGACCGTCCACACTAAAACCCTAAGATCTCAGCCTAGACTCAACCAAATCACCTCGGGTTTGATCCTATGGACTCTTCTAAGTGAGGCGAACATATCCTTATGGTAATCATGCAATTTTTATTAAGACTAATTAAATGGAGAATCAAAATAGGCTCAGGATGAGGTGAGGTTTTATACCTTTGCTCTCAGAAGTGAAGCTTCGATCAGAGGGGTTCGACACGTTCGTTGGGGTCCAAGGAGGCTAGGGATTGAGTACCTTGTTGTGGTGTAAGGCCTAGGTATGAATTCAATCATGGCCGGATTTGGGTATTGGTCTAGAGCTATGGTAGAGGCTCTGTGGGAGGGGGATTTTATGGGGTTTTGGCTTCTTTCACTATTGTGAAAGTATGGGTGAAGTTAATTTGAGTTTGGTGGACTGTGGAGGTGTGTTGGGTTCTGTCCTTATTTTCGGGAAGGTTTTAAGCTCAAAATTGAGCTCCGACAGTGAGAATTGGTGGGGAAAAATAGTTGGAATGCACTGAGGGAATCTTAAGGAAGCTCTATGAGAAGTTTGGAGAGGCCTCTCTAAGAAAATTTCAGCACACCTCCAATGGCTGTGGGAGGTGAATTTTTATAAAAAAGGCCGTGGGGTGGCTCTCAGGGAACAAGTTTGGGTGCATTGTGGTGCTTAGGTGGAGGGCAGCGAAGCTCTTCCATTTGATTTGGATGACCTGGCCTCTAAGTTTGATTTGGGTGAGGTGTCATGGGGGTGGCTCTCAGTTTTGAACTTTTTCGGCCACTATGCTGGCCAGCGGCCAGGGGGTTGCGGATAGGAGCTCAGGGAACCCAGAGGAATCTATCACAACAATTTAATGCAAATGTGCTTTGATTTGGTAAAGATANTACTTGGTGTAGATGATCATAAGGAACAACTTTGCCGAAGGATGGAAGTGGTTTTGAGTTCAATTGAAGGGTCAATTTGAGGGAATTTTGAACCTTAAACAATTTGGTTATGTGGGCTAGGCTTGGGTCTAGCTTGGGTTAGCCTTGGGCTAAGTCCAAAATTATTTTCGTAAATGGTCAATAGAGACCTCATGAAGAGTTTTCAACATGAATTGGATGCCAATTTGGAGGCTAAGGCAATCAATTGGGTGAAATTTGGGGACTTAGCCAATTTGGGACTAAATTTGGGAATTTTGGATTTAGGCCAAAATCAAATGGATGGGGGCTTAGCCAATTTGAGGCTAAATTTGGGAATTTTGGATTTAGGACAATTGGGTGAAATTTGGGGACTTAGCCAATTTGGGGCTAAATTTGGGAATTTTGGATTTAGTCGTTGATAGGGACCTCATGAAGAGTTTTCAACATGAATTGGATGCCAATTTGGAGGTTAAGTCAATCAGGTGAAATTTAGGGATTTAGCCAATTTAGGGCTAAATTTGAGAATTTTGGATTTAGGCCAAAATCAAATAGATATGAAGCTTCACCAAGGTCAATTGATGGTTGATTTTGATGTATAGGAATGTTTTCAAGATTTTTCAACATTAATTGGGGCCAATTGACTAGGCTATGGGTTCAATTAAGTGAGATTAGGTCATATGGTCAAAATTGGGGTTTTGACCTAAATCAAAATTGGGCTCTGTCGGCACTATTTTTCGTGTGGGGTTTGCCCGTAAGAAGCTGTCGGTCATCGGAATTGAAATCCCGTTGCCCGCTTCATTTGTGGGGTTTGCCCGTAAGAAGCTGTCGGTCATCGGAATTGAAATCCCGTTGCCCGCTTCGGGAAGTATGTTTTTTTTAAAAAAAAATTTAGTTTTGAAAAAGATGAAGTCAAACTGACCCCATAATTTTCAAAAAAATAAATTTTGTTTTGAAAAAGATGAAGTCAAACTGACCCCATAATTTTCATAGTTTAGATGAAAGAGCGTTCTACCTCAAATCATGTATCTATCCCGAAGGATGAACACAAGAATTGAAAGTGAGGCTCGATCAAATCTCAAATCATGTATCTATCCCGAAGGATGAACACAAGAATTGAGCGTGAGGCTCGATCAAATAAACTAGAGAAAGTTATGACATTTTGAAAAAAGATGAAGTCAAACTGACCCCATAATTTTCATAGTTTAAATGAAAGAGCGCTTTACCTTCGTGTATCTATCCCAAAGGATGAACACAAGAATTGAGGGTGAGGCTCGATCAAATAAACTAGATTTAGTTTTGAAAAATATGAAGTCAAACTGACCCCATAATTTTCATAGTTTAAATGAAAGAGATGAAGTCAAATTGACCCCATAATTTTCATAGTTTAGATGAAAGAGCACTTTATCTCAAATCATGTATCTATCCCGAAGGATGAACACAAGAATTGAGGGTGAGACCCGATCAAATAAACTAGAGAAATATCTATCCCGAAGGATGAACACAAGAATTGAGAGTGAGGCTCGATCAAATAAACTAAAGTATCCATCCCGAAGGATGAACACAAGAATTGAGGGTGAGACTCGATCAAATAAACTAGAGAAAGTTATTGACCTCATAATTTTCATAGTTTAAATGAAAGAGTGTTTACCTCAAATCCTGTATCTATCCCGAAGGATGAATGCAAGAATTGAGAGTGAGGTTCGATCAAATAAACTAAAGAAAGTTATGACATCCGTTTGGTCTGCGAAACCAAGGATGAACACAATAGTTGAGGGCGAGGCTCGATCAAATAAACTAAATAAAGTTATGACATCCGTTTAGTCTATGAAACCCATGTGTTGGCCGACAAGTTCCCCTTTTTAATATAAGGAATAAAATAAGGTTTATATTATGCTGGGTTCGGGAAAAGCTTCCTATAAGGGCAGGCCCCTATAGTTAATGACATCATAGATAACTGAAGTTACCTAAGAATACTCTAGATAAAAATCAAGAAAAATTACCTTCAAGGAGTTCAAATGGTAAGGAAATTTCAAAGATATCAACTAAGAAGTATGAATGGGATTAGTTCAAATTTGGAACATTTTGTTTTGGAATCCAAAGGAGGAAACACTAGAGGTCTAAGAAGTGTGAAAGGGGATTGGTTCAAATTTTGAACATTTTATTTTGAAGTCCAAAGGCAACAAGTGTGAAGGGGGATTGGTTCAAATTTGAAACATTTTGTTTTGGAGTCCAAAGGAGGACAATATAAGGAATTAAATAGGGTTTATATTATGCTGGGTTCGGGAAAAGCTTCCTATAAGGGCCAGCCCCTATAGTTAATTACATCTTAGATAACTGAAATTACCTAAGAATACTCTCGATAAAAACCAAGAAAAATTATCTTCAAGGAGTTCAAATGGTAAGGACATTTCAAAGATATTGGACTAAGAAAGAAAAATTACCTTCAAGGAGTTCAAATGGTAAGGACATTTCAAAGATATCGGACTAAGAAATCTGAAGGGGGATTGGTTCAAATTTGGAACATTTTGTTTTGGAGTCCAAAGGAGGAAACACTGTGAAGGGGCATTGGTTCAAATTTAGAACATTTTGTTTTGGAGTCCAAAGGAGGAAACACTAGAGGATGTCACGGATCCGAAGGAGAACTTCGGTGACTTCCCAAGCTATCCTATTATTTGGCTTCAATTTATGAGAAATCATTTAGATGTTTCATCCTGCAATTTTTTATTTATTAGGATTTACATATGTGTGAAGAATTCAACACAAATAACCTTGAAGATGTGAGGATTTAGGTCATGGCGAACGACAACCTCGGAATCCTAAGGCGAGTTAGGGCTTAGATTGCACAACAGGATTGTACAAATGCCTAAGAGATGTGTTTGAGGATTTATGTTGCACTAGGAAAACAACCTTGATATCCTATGGCTTTGTTGTTTAAAGCTAAGGAAGGGATGTATTAGTGTAGATCCTCTTGCTGTTGAAGATGACCGGGCTACCCACCATGTAAGCTCCAAGCTCCTCATTGTAGC
>JXCR01148038.1:486648-527380 GCA_002079205.1 Phalaenopsis hybrid cultivar
CTATAATGTCAGACCCTATGGTTAAAGTTCTTAAATTTTATTATGGGTATATTAAAGTTGATTAAAGCGACACCGGTCAAGATCCCACGGTTTCTTTAGATTTTATTATTGGCATATTAAAGTTGATTAAAGCGACACCGGTCAAGATCCCACGGTTCGATCGTCCCGACACCACTATTTTCTATTGGAATCACTTAATCCAAATAAATTTACTAAACTCAACTTAAATCTTCCCGGCACCACTATTTTTTATTGGAATCACTTAGTCCAAATGAATTTACTAAACTCAAGGTCTCGGCACCACTATTTTCTATTGGAATCACTTAATCCAAATGAATTTACTAAACTCAACTATTCCGACACCACTATTTTCTATTGGAATCACTTAGTCCAAATGAATTTACTAAACTTAACTTGCCCGGCACCACTATTTTCTATTGGAATCACTTAGTCCAAATGAATTTACTAAACTCAACTTCGACACCACTATTTTTTTTTTGGAATCACTTAGTCCAAATGAATTTACTAAACTCAACTTAATGAGTTTCATAACACCACACATTAAAGTTGATTAAAGCGACACCGGTCAAGATCCCACGGTTCCATCGTCCCGGCACCACTAAGTCTATTGGAATCACTTAGTCCAAATGAACTTACTAAACTCAACTTAATGAGTTCCATAATTATCTATTGGAATCACTTAGTTCAAATGAATTTACTAAACTCAACTTAATGAGTTCCATAATTTTCGTCCCGGTACTACTATTTTTTATTGGAATCACTTAGTCTAAATGAATTTACTAAACTCAACTTAATGAGTTCCATAATTTCATCGAGACCGTGGAAAACCTCGTTAGCAACCGTAGGTTACCTCCTCCGAGGGTTCCCGATCTTCCAATAGAGATGTNACTCATGTCAGAGAACTCAAAAAACTAGGTCTAATAATTTTTGGAGTTATATTTTTGATTTTTGAAGATTATTTAAGTGTTAAATTTGATAATGATCTTTAAAAATCAATTAAAAATATCAAATAATCTTAAAATCCTTTGAAATTTTTATGGTGAGTTTTCTGACTCATGAGCCACAGCAAAGAATAAACATCAAGTGATTTTGATTTTTATGTACTCCAAATTAAATGTTTTAAGCACATTAATGTTTGCTCAAAACAGTGATGTTTTGATTATTAAAAATTATTAAATTATTTTCTAAGACTACTCTAGCCATAGGGAAGTTACATGAATTTTTGTAGAATTTTCTAAGCTACATACAATTTTCTATAATTATTTGAGTAGAAAATACATAAAAATTTAGAAAATTAAGATCTCTGTCTAGGCATCTCCTATGTCTTTGAACAAATGCTCAAATTGTGCATCTAGACAGAGGCTACAACATATTAAAATTTGGGGTCAAGTTGATAATCCAATATGAATGGAGAATTGAAAAACCCCTAACCCTAATTCATTTTTTAAAAATAATTTATGCATNTTTTGGCAAAGTGAAGTGGGTTTCTACCAATTAAGCCCATTTTTTATTGAAAATCATCAAATGAGTTAATTAAGTGAAGTGGTTTCTACCAATTAAGCCCATTTTTTATTGCAAATCATCAAATGAGTTAATTGATCAGAAATTACCCATTTCCCATTTTGATTAAGCCTAAATGTTCATTAAGGCCAAAATATACCCATTTCCCATTTTGATTAAGCCTAAATGTTTATTAAGGCCAAAATGTCCAAAATTACAATTTTTGTCCTCAAGGGTCCAAACTTTCATAATTTGTCAAATTTAAGTCAAATGACTTTGGAATTTTTATGTAACCCATTTCCCATTTTGATTAAGCCTAAAATGTTCATTAAGGCAAAAATATCCAAAACCATTTTGATTAAGCCTAAATGTTCATTAAGGCCAAAATATTCAAAATTACAATTTTGCCCCCCCATTTTGATTAAGCCTAAATATTCATTAAGGCCAAAATATCCAAAATTACCATTTTACCCCTGTCCAAATATTCATAATTTGTCAAATTTAAGTCAAATGACTTTGAAATTTTTATGCAACCTTACTGATAGGTAATTAAGACATCAGAGGAGAAAATGTAGATTTTTAAAATTTAATTTGATTCATATAATTATTTTTATGCAAAAATGTGCATTTTCAAGGAAAATTCCAAAAGATGATCGAGAGAACTTCTAATCACTTGAAATTTTTATGTGAGCTAGCCTTTGACCAGAAAGTCATTTGGCCGAAATTTCATAGTCTTTTGAATTTTCTGTGATTTACTAAAATTAATTGAAATTTTGGGAACTTTAATAAAAATAAAATATCTTAAGTGTTGAAAAATAGATTTTGTATTTTTTTAAAATCTCCCTAAGGTTAGAGAACCCAAAAAAAAATTATTTTGTATTTTTCTGATTTTTATTTGATTTTTTAAAATTATTTTGGTAAAAATGTTATTTTTAAGCCTTAAAAACCATTTTAAGGTTTAAAAATAGATATCTTTATTTTTAGACCTTGGAAAATAATTCCAATAATTCCAAAGTGTTTAGGAAATAATTTGGAACATTTCCATGAGTTTAATATTTTATGATTTTTTTATTATTTTTTAATTATTAAAAATAATTAAAAATAACCTAAAAATCAAGTTTTTATTTTAAATATATTTTTATTTTTATTAAATCCCCCTAATATCAGATAACTCAAAAAATTAAGTTTCATAATTTTTAGAGTTATATTTTGATTTTTAAAAATCATTTAAGTTTTAAATTTGATGGTCACTTTTAAAAATCAATTAAAAATACTAAATGATCACCAAATGACTTGAAATTTTTATTGTGAGTTCTCTGACTCATGAGTCACAATGGAGAACAAAAATCAATTGATTTTGATCTCTATGTACTCCAAATTAAATGTTTTAAGCAAATTAAGGCTTGCTCAAAGCAGTCCTATTTTGATTCTTACAAATCATGAAATTATTTCTTAAGACTACCCTAACCATAGGGAGCTTACATGAATTTTTGTAGAATTTTCTAAGCAACATACAATTTTTGATAATTATTTGAATAGAAAATTTATAAAAATTTAGAAAATTAAGATCTTTGTATAGAGATCTCTTATGTCTTTGGAAAAATGCTCAAATTGTGCACTTAGATAGAGGCTACAACATATAAAAATTTGGGGTCAAGGTGATAATCCAATATGAATGGAGAATTGAAAAACATCTAACACTAATTCATTTTTTAAAAATATTTGATGCATCAAATTTATGTTAATTTAATTTCATATGATTCTCCTCTATTCCCTGAGCAAGAAGGTATTTTTATTTTATTTTTATGAATTTTCTATGCAAAGATATGGATTTTTGAAGTTTAGGGGCTATTTTCTGAATTTATTAAATACTCCTATTTATTTATTCAAACCACGGGCTGCCTGGATCATTGGATCCAGCGAACAGCCACGCAACGCGCTTCTATTCGACGCCGCCTTCTGAGTCAGCTGCCACACAGCCCGCCGTATCGTTCCAGAGGATCATCCCGCTTGATCTCCGCCATCCATTCAATACACGCGAGAATGGACAGCATCCGTTCATCGTCCCCAATNCTATTCGACACCGCCTTCTTAGTCAGCTGCCACGCGGCCCGCTATATCGTTCCAGAGGATCATCCGACTTGATCTCCGCCATCCATTCAATACACGCGAGAATGGACAGCATCCGTTCATCGTCCCCAATGGCCTTAACCGAGAGTCGTCCAACTTAAAACCTTAATATCTCTCTCGTTTCTTAATGGATTTAATGATTTTTTTTAAATTATTTGTCTTGAAGAGATGAACACATCTATATGGTAAACATACTATGAAATCAAGCCATTATAAAAAGAGAGCTCACGAAGGCTCGGGAGAGTGAGTGAGATTATACCTTTGCTCTGAGAGGTTTGGCCTCAATCAAAGATTATTCACACCTTCGTTGGGTCCCAAAGAGCTTAGGGATGAAGTCTATGGCTTTGGTGTAAGGCCTATATACGATTTTGACCGCAGCCGATTTTGCGTGTTGGTTAAGAGCTATGGTAGAGGCTATTTCAGAGGGGGAGTTGATGGGGGTTTGGCTTCCTTCACTTTTGTGAAGGTGTAGAGCCAATTGGTTTGAGGTTTGGTGCTGTGTAGGTTCAGATTGAAGTTTGTCTTGGTTTCGGGCAAGAATTCAAACTCAAAATTGGATTTCTGTGGTGGAATTGGGAGAGGGAAATGGATTGTAANTTTTAAAAATCATCTTAAGTTTTCAAATGAACTCAAAATATTTTAAAATTTTTATGATGAGTTCTCTGGATCATAAATCACAGTATTGAATGAACTCAAAATATTTTGAAACTTTTATGATGAGTTCTCTGGATCATAAATCACAATGAATTAAAAATCAATTTAAGTTATCAAATTAACTCAAAATATTTTGAAACTTTTATGATGAGTTCTCTGGATCATAAATCACAGTGGAGATAAAAAAAATTAAGTCATTTAAATAAATTTTCCAAAATTAATAATCTTAGTGATTTAGTGTTTGTAAAATTTAAGGGCATTTTAAATGGAAGGTTTCTCTAGTCATGGTGAACCTTCCAAAATTTTCTTAGAATTTTCTAATCAATATGCTAATTTCCATGATTATTTTAAAGAAATAATGTGGAATAACTTGAGAAATATGGATCTCTATATAGGAACCTTCTCTAACTTAGGAAAAATCAAAGAATGTTTCCCCTGATAGAGGTTGCAACTTGTCAAAGTTTCAAGCCAAGGTGATGTATCAATATGCATGGAGAATCAAATGATTCAAAATAGTGTTTAATTAATTAAAAATAAAATATGGTGAAATTTATTCCACATTATTCTCCTCTGTTCACTAAGCAAGAGGGTATTTTTATTTTATTTTTGTGATTTTTGTACACCAACTTATGGATTTTCTAAAGAAAAAATCCCTATTTATCTATTTAAACCGCGCGTGCCACCTCAAACTATGATGGCTCCAAAGGCATGTGTGGCGCGCTTTGGTTGGATGTCGCCGTCCACGTAGCTTGCTGACTCGGCCCACTATTAATGTCCCGAACCGCTGTCCGGCTTGATCTCCCCCATCTATTTGATACATGCTTGATCAAATGGCTCTTAGGGAAGGTTTCAAGCTCAAAATTGAGATCCGACAGTGGAAATTGGTGGAGGAAAATGGGTCCAAGTGGGTGAAAATGACCAAAACTTGGTTTGGTCTAGGTTAGTCATGTTAATTGGCCCAAATAACTATTTCATTTTGTGTATATGATCATAAGGAATAACTTTGGTGAAGGATAAAAGTGGTTTTGAGTTCAATTGAAGGGTCAATTTGAGTTAATTTTGAACTTTAATCAATTTGGTCATGTTGGGCTAGGCTTGGGGCTAGCTTCGGTTAGCCTTGGGCTAAGTCCAAATTGATTACTAGGGACCTCATGAAGAGTTTTCAAAATGAATAGGATGCCAATTTGGAGGTTAAGGCAATCAATTGGGTGAAATTTGGGGACTTAGCCAATTTGGGGCTAAATTTGGGAACTTTGGATTTAGGCCAAAATCAAATGGATATGAGGCTTCACCAAGGTCAATTGATGGTTGATTTTGATGTATAGGAATGTTATAAATATTTTTCAACATTAATTGAGGCTAATTGACTAGGCTATGGGTTCAATTTGGTGAGATTAGGTCATATGGTCAAAATTGGGGTTTTGACCCAAATCAAAATTGGGCTCAAATCATGAACCATATGAGCTTGGATTTGATTTAGTTTGGTCATATCAAAAGTTAATTTGAGTTTAGGATTGGAATTTAGGTCAATTGAGATCAAATTGATGGACATTTGAGTTGGATTTGGGGAAATTTTGATCTTTAAAGGGCAATTTGGGGATTTTGGTTAAAGATGGTCAAATTGAGTCATGTGGTAGTTGAGAGAAATGAAATTGGGAGTATTTGAGATTTAATGGGATTTTCTCGGTATTTTTGGAATTTTTAGAATTTTTGGTCCAAGAGAGGTATTTTGGTAATTTGGGGGTGTTTTAGGGTAAAAGGCCAAGATGGGTATTTTGGTAGAGTTTGAGGTACCACCATCACCAACAAGCCAAAGACCAATGGAAACTCCATTTTGGGTCCTCTACATAGTGGTCTTAGCCAAACCATAGCCCCAGGGCTAGTAGGTTTAGGGGACCATCTACATGAGTATCACAAAAGATCAGGGGATCTAGGCTAGAAATTCAAGTTCAGGGTTTTGAGTGATTGTGGGTGTAGATGAGTGTAGTGGGTGTAGTGAGTGTAGTGAATGTCTTAGCTCCAGACCAACACCCAGGGTTAACCTTAGGGTCCAACAGTCCTAAGGGTGACTCATCTTGAGTTTCATCCATAGTGATCCCACCTACTAAGTGCTAGAGGTTAGGATCAATATGTGGAACTTCAAGTTGAGTAGAGAAGAGGGTAGAATTTTTAGTGGTGAGGGTGCATTTTCTAGTTTTCTAAGAATAGTCAATAGGAAAAGTCCAATGGCTAGACCCTAGGCTACTAAAGAGGAAACACTAAACCTCAACAAAAAATGAGGTCTATAATACCTTTGTCCAAGAACAGCTCCACTAGTATAATCACTAGCATCACACATCAGTTTAAATGGTTTCTCCCAGTTAGGTGAAACTATAATAGGGGTCGTGATTAATTTTTCTCTTAATAACTCAAAGACATTTAAATAGCTTTCAGTAAACTCAAATTTCTTGTCCTTTTCTAAAATGTGATTAATTTTTCTTTTAACAACTCAAAGGCATTTAAACAGCTTTCAGTAAATTCAAATTTCTTATCCTTTTCTAAGATTAATTTTTCCTTTAATAATCAAAGGCATTTAAATAGCTTTCAGTAAATTCAAATTTCTTGTTCTTTTCTAAAAGTTGGCTTAGAGGTTTGGTAACTTTTGAAAAATCTTTAATAAAATGTCTGTAAAAACAAATATATCCAAGAAAACTCCTAACCTCTCTTACATTAGTAGGAGGTGTTAGTTTGGATATAACTTGAATTTTTGCAGGGTCTGCTTCCATACCATCTTCCGAAATTTTATGCCCTAACACAATTCCTCCTGCAACCATAAATTGACATTTCTCCCAATTCAGAATCAAATTAGTTCTTTCACATAACTCTAAATTTTTTTAAAGATAAATTAAGCATGTGTCAAATGATGTTCCGAATACAGATAAATTATCCATAAATACTTATAATCCATCGTCAATTAATTTACTAAATATAGACATCATACATCTCTGGAATGTTGCAGGTGCATTACACAATCCAAAAGGCATTCTTCAAAAAGCAAAATTTCTAAAACCACTAGTAAATGTTGTCTTTTCTTGATCCTCGGGAGCAATAGGAATTCGATGGTAACCGGTATATCCATCTAAGAAACAAAAATATTTGTGTCCAGCAAGTCTATCTACTATTTGGTCTAAAAAGGGTAAAGGGAAGTGATCTTTCCTGGTGGCAGTGTTTAATTTTATATAATCAATGCAAATACGCCACCCAATAACTTGTCTGATAGGTATTAATTCAATATTTTATTTTGTCTCAACAGTCACTCCTCCTTTCTTAAGAACACAATGAATTGGACTTACCTACCCTCGCACTATCTGAAATAGAATATATAATTCTATTGTCTAACCATTTCAAAATTTCCTTCTTAACTACTTCTTTCATCATTGGATTTAATCTCCTTTGTGGATCAACTCTTGGTTTATATTGCTCATCTAATATAATTCTGTGCATACAGATCGAAGGACTTATTCCCTTAATATCAGCTAAGGTCTAACCAAAAGCTTTCTTATATCTTTTCAATGTATCTAACAGTCTTTTCTCTTGCAAATCATTTAATTATGAAGGTATAATTACAGGTAATGTAGATGAGTTTACCAGAAACACATACTTCAAGTGGCTAGGGCAATATTTTCAACTCAAGTTTAGGTGGTTTTATAATTGATGGAACTAGATTCTTATCAGCTACATACTTCAAGTGGCTAGGTAATACTTTCAACTCAAGTTCAGGTGGTTTTATAATTGATGGAAATAGATTCTTATCAGCATTCTATAATATCCAGCATCTCAAATCTTTCGTGAACATAATCTAATTCTTCATTTTCTATTTTTTCCAAAATAACTTCATCTCTCTCTTCAAATTGTTCTTTCTCTTCAAAATGTTCTTTAAATTGTTCATAGAATAGATGTTCACTATTTTCCATGCAAAAACATTCATTATCTCTTTTAACAGCAGGGAATTTCATAGATTTTGCACTGTTAAAATCCACTTCTTGATCGTTAACTCTCATAGTTAATTCTCCTTTTTGAACATCTATCATAGCTTTTCCAGTAGCTAAAAATGGTCTCCCTAAAATGATAGGTATTTATTTATCTTCCTCCATATCTAAAACAATGAAATCCACAGGAAAGATAAATTTATGAACTTTTACTAAAACATTTTCTATAACTCCCTTAGGATATATGACTGAATGATTCGCTAACTGAAGAGCTACAGAAATAGGTGAGACTTCTCCTAATCCTAATCTTTTGAAAATTGATAAAGGCATAAGATTAATGTTGGCTCCCAAATCTCATAAAGATCTTCCATAAAATTTTTCACCGATAGCACACGGTATAGTGAAACTACCAACATTTTTTAATTTTTCTGGAAGCTTTTTCTGAATAATTGCACTACACTCTTCACTAAGTGTAACCGTTTCGTTATCAATGAACTTCCTTTTCTTTTTCAGAATATCTTTCATAAATTTTACATAATTGGGAATTTGCTTTAAAGCTTCTGCGAAGGGAATATTTACCGTTAACTTCTTAAGAATTTCTAAAAATTTGAAAATTTGTTTATTCTGTTTGTGTTGCTTCAATCTTTGAGGAAACGATGGTGGAGGTTTCTCCACAGTAAATTTATTTTGTTTGTGTTGCTTCAATCTTTGAGGAAACGATGGTGGAGGTTTCTCCACAGTAATTTTCATGGTGTGTTTATTCTCTTTATTTTACTTCAATCTTTGAGGAAACGGTGGTGGAGGTTTTTCCACAATAATTTTCATTGGTGTAAATGGATATTCTTAATATGGGTATTCATGATCCTTTTCTTTTTCGGTATCCACTTTCTCTTTTTCAGTTTTCATTTCTTTTTGTACCCTTATCTCCAATTCTTTTCCACTTCGTAACTGTATCGCTTTTATCTGTTCTTTTCCTTGATCTTTAGGATTTGGTTCCAACATACTAGGAAAAGTTCCTAATGTTTGGTTACTATGCGCAGTAGCGATATGCCCTAATTTATTTTCAATATTCTTAATAGCAGTTCATTGATTTTGTAATTAATTTCCTTAAATCTTTAATTGATTTCCTTGATTCTGCAATTGTTGACCCATGTTTAATATCAGCTTTTCCATAGACAACTTCTTCTCCTTAATTTGAGTGTTAGTGTTAAATCCTGGAGAATAAGAAGGTCTATAGTTAGCATTTCCTTGGTTGGATGGATTTACTAATGGGTTCGCTGGGTTGTTCGCCCATTGTTGATTTGTAGAAGAATTGTTATTCTAATTATAATTAGGATGATTCTTCAAACTTGGGTTATAATATTTTGAATAAGGGTTGTTGGGTCTATTAATAACATTTAAAGTCTCATACAAAGGTTGAACATCTCACAAATTGCCCCAGATGAATTCTCTTCCATCATAGAGGTGTTGGAGAAGAATTCATCCCATAATGATCTAATTTCTTTGATATTGTAGCAATCTGTGAAGCTAACATAGATATTGCATCAAAATCATGGATACTAGCTACTCTTTTAAGATTTACTCTTTCAGAGGACCATTGAAAATTGTTGGTAGTCATCTCTTCTATTAATGAATAAGCCTCGTCAAAAGGTTTTGACATTAAAGAACCACTAGCCGCAGCATCTATAATCGATCTAAGTGATCCCACTAATCAATTATAAAAAGTTTGAATTATCAACCAATCTGGTAACGAATGATGAGGGCAATTCCTAAGAAGATCTTTAAATCTCTCCCAAGCTTCGTATATTGACTTCATCAATTTGACAGAACGATGTTATGTCATTTCTAAGTTTAACAGCTTTGGATGGAAGGAAATATTTGGATAGAAAATTTTGTGAAATTTCTCCCCAAGTTCTAATAGATCCCGGTGCTAACAATTTTAACCACATCTTAGCCTTATCCCTCAGTGAAAAAGGAAAAAGTCTAAGTCTAACTACATCGTTTGAAACTCTGTCATATTTAAAAGTAACATAGTTTTAAAAACTTGCGAGGTGTAAATTAGGATCTTCATTTGGTGTACCTCCAAATTGATTGTTTTGTACCATTTGGCGAGGTGTAAATTAGGATCTTCATTTGGTGTGCCTCTGAATTGATTGTTTTGTACCATTTGGATTAGGTTTAAGCTTAAATGAATTAGCAGCTACATCAGGATTTTGGATAGATAAGTGAATTTCAAATTTAAGCTCAAATGAATTAGAAGCTACATCAAGATTTTGGATAGATAAGTGAATTTCATCTGTTGTAGGAAGCTCAAATGAATTAGCAGCTACATCAGGATTTTGGATAGATAAGTGAATTTCATCTACTGTAGGATTTGCATAATCTCATAGGGGTCTAGGTTGGTGTTCATTATCTATTCCTTGATGTACCGTAGGATTTGCATAGTCTCTTAAGGGTCTTGGTTGGTGTTCATTTTCTATTCCTTAATTGTTCATAATGTTTTCCATTGTATCACAATTTCTAGTTCACAAATGAATTAGTGGCTACATCAGGATTTTGGATAGATAAGTGAATTTCATCTGCTGTAGGATTTGCATAGTCTCTTAGGGGTCTATAGCACCTACATCAGGATTTTGGATAGATAAGTGAATCTCATCTGCTGTAGAATTTGCATAATCTCTTAGGGGCATCAGGATTTTGGATAGATAAGTGAATTTCATCTGTTGTAGGATTTGCATAATCTCGTATGGGTCTTCCGAATTGATTGTTTTGTACCATTTGGATAATAGCAGGTTTAAACTCAAATGAATTAGCAGCTACAAAATTTAGATAGAATAAGTGAATTTCATCTGCTGTAGGACTTGCATAATCTCTTAGGGGACTAGGTTGGTGTTCATTCTCTATTCCTTGATAATAGCAAGTTTAAGCTCAAATGAATTAGCAGCTACATCAGGATTTTGGATAGATAAGTGAATTTCATCTGCTGCAAGATTTGCATAATCTCTTAGGGGTCTAGGTTGGTGTTCATTCTTTATTCCTGGATTGTTCAGGGTTTGCATAATCTCGTAGGGGTTTGTATTGGTGTTCATTCTCTATTCCTTGATTGTTCATGTTGTTTTCCATTATATCAGAATTTCTAGGTTGGTGTTCTATTCCTTGATTGTTCATGTTGTTTTCCATTGAATCAGAATTTCTAGGTTCTCTTCTCATTTAGATAATAGCAAGTTTAAGCTCAAATGAATTAGCAGCTACATCAGGATTTTGGATAGATAAGTGAATTTCATCTACTGTAGGATTTGCATAATCTCATAGGGGTCTAGGTTGGTGTTCATTATCTATTCCTTGATGTACCGTAGGATTTGCATAGTCTCTTAAGGGTCTTGGTTGGTGTTCATTTTCTATTCCTTAATTGTTCATAATGTTTTCCATTGTATCACAATTTCTAGTTCAAGCTCAAATGAATTAGCAGCTACATCAGGATTTTGGATAGATAAGTGAATTTCATCTGCTGCAAGATTTGCATAATCTCTTAGGGGTCTAGGTTGGTGTTCATTCTTTATTCCTGGATTGTTCAGGCACAAATGAATTAGCAGCTACATCAGGATTTTGGATAGATAAGTGAATTTCATCTGCTGTAGGATAAATGAATTAGCAGCTACATCAGGATTTTGGATAGATAAGTGAATTTCATCTGCTGTAGAATTAGGTTTAAGCTCAAATGAATTAGTAGCTACATCAGGATTTTGGATAGATAAGTGAATCTCATCTGCTGTAGGATTTGCATAATCTCTTAAGCTCAAATGAATTAGCAGCTACATCAGGGTTTTGGGTAGATAAGTGAATTTCATCTGCTGTAGGATTTGCATAATCTCGTAGAGGTCTATTGGTGTTCATTTTCTATTCCTTGATTGTTCATAATGTTTTCCATTGTATCACAATTTCTAGGTGTGTTCATTCTCTATTCCTTGATTGTTCAGGTTGTTTTCCATTGTATCAGAATTTCTAGGTTTCTACTTCTTAGTTTTCTAATTCTTCTAATAGTGCGTTCTAATTCTGAATCATAGGGTATAAGATTTAATCTTTTAATTTTTCTAACAGTGCGTTCTAACTTCGAATCATAGGGTATAAAATTTTCAAGCCCAAATTTAAGCATATAATTTGAAATTAGTAAACAATAAAATAATTAACTAAATATGAAAATAAGTTGACATTCAAGTAAAAATTTTCTGATAATCCTAATTTATCTGTTACCCTAATTATAATTCTTGTTTACTCCCCGGCAACGATGCCAAAAACATGACAATGACTTTATTTATGCTTAAAAATATAAGTATTTAATACTGCTGCTAAAAGATTTAATTCCTCAGCAATTGCACTAAAACTTAAAAACAGTTATAGACTCGATAAAGATGGATGTATAAAATATTCAATAATTGTAAAGTCACACTTATCAACACAAGTATACGTATCACTCAAGTAATAGGATTCGATAAAGATGGATGTATAAAATATTCAATAATTGTAAAGTTACACTTATCAACGCAAGTATACGTATCGCTCAAGTAATATATGGCTCTAATGGAGTCCTAGATATTGATCCCACAGGGAGTAATATTAGAACTAAGAACTAAGATTTTAGAAAAAAACAATACTTTAATTGCAACAATGGAATTCATTTTGTTTATCTATCGCTAATAGGCAATTGAAATAAATATGTAATTATTTTATAACTCTTAAATAACTAATTATACTAATGAGGTTTTTAATGTGATATTCAATGTATAAGAAAGCATCCTTCTCCTTGTCCAGAAATTATAGTGAATGGATAAAGTGAATCAGTTAAAATTGTATTGTGCCAAATAAAAGCATACCTATTATTTACCCTCTGGTCTAGACATAAAGAATATTGCCTAATCCTACAATTGTTTACTAAATCTGCGGCTAGGCTGGGAGGATACTGACTCTCACTTCGGAGCTCCCACGTTCCCCTCGCCAGAGGGCTAACATCTACACTTCTGCACCCAAACGATAGGACCAAATTAGAGATTTTAGTCTGTCACTCTAAAATCTCCAATTCTACGCCTGATAATTTTATTTCCCTATTTAATTTACACCCAACTTCCAATGGCTTTGGCCTCCCCGAATCTTGGATGTAATCTTCACTTAAGTTGTAAAACTCAACATATTTTAACAAATCAATTGGTCAGATTTAAAGTAAGGTATGATCGAAGTGAAAAGATCATCAAAATTTCTTAAACATTTTCAGGGCTTCACCAATTCAAATGACCATTTCACAAATCTCAAGACAAGGAGAAAGACAGAGAAAACTACTCAGATCTCATGGGAACTACAACAAAACTCGGAATTCATATATAAAATAAAAGTCATACAAACTACAACAAGTAAATAACTTATCTCTAAATTCTGAATTCATGTATAAAATCAAACTCATACAAACTACAACAATAAAAAAAATTATCTCTAATTTCTCCCCAAGAAAACTCCTCGAAGTTCCTCTGAATCTCTTCCTTTCTTTACAACACACAGAATTCCTCTTTCAAGCGACAAGGAGGAAGAAATCTCTCACTTTCCCTCCACTCTTACAATCTCTTGAAGAATTCCTCACAATTTAGACTCTCTACCAAACACTAATGGAACCTTTGTAACCTCCAGGACCTCTAGGATCTCTCCAATTTTTGGCCAAAATCTTCTTTTAAAATTGTGGATGAGCTTTCCCAAAAGTTGCCTAAGTACCCCTCCAAAATTCATCCTCATCCAAAGCCTGGTTGGACAACCGCTGAGCTTGCCATCGACGGCTCGAGGGCACTGTCGGTTGACCTTCTAAGTGAATTAATTCTGGGGACTCGAGTAAATCTCACCGTCGGCGCTGTTGGGCTCGCCGTCGGCGCCGTTGGGCTCGCTGTCGGTGCCCTAGTTCAAATCTTCACATTTTGGTCCTTTTCGCTCCAAAGTCGTTCTGTTTTGCATCTTTTTGCTCCAATGACCCTAATTCATCATTCCTGCAACAAAACATCAAAAATGTCTTTCTTAAATGTGCAATATCATCAAAAACAGTATAAAATAGGTATAAAAATCTCAACATACTTTTCTTTGGTCACTAACCCTCAGAACTTTTTTTTTTGACTTTGCTACGATGACATTCCCTGCTCTCACTTTCTCTTGTAACCTGCCTACCAGCCTTGACCCCGCAACATTGAACTGATGATCAAGTTTTGAGCTAGATTTGACAAATTTGAGGTTGTACTTGGCAAGGCCCCATTCGTCGTCATGAGAGTTGCTTCTCCATGTGTTCAAAAGACATATATGGACTTCAATTTCAACTATCCTAACTACTTCCCTTCTTACAAGAAGGTGAAGATCGCTACCGCCCTGACATCTATTAAGTCTGTCATCCTTACATTCATTCGCACAAAAGTCGTTACACCTACTGCTTTCGGATTCACTGTGACCGCGTCTACCATACCGTCTACTAAAGGAATGGAAGATTTGATTGAAGAGAATTTAGTCAATGCATTCACTACCCTATTGTCGGTATTTGAAATCAGTTCTAATTTAGGGGTTAAACTGTTAATCAAGTCATAAAGAAGAAACAGAAACCAGAAGATTCAGAAGTCCATCAGGGCCCAAACTACAAAGATAGCCCCTATTGATGAGAATCCTCACCAAGAGAAACTTTGAATATCTGAGATTGTTGTTGTCCTGTGAGGAAGTAGGTTTCATCCTTTGATGGATACCACATGCGATGAGAGCATCTAAGGATTGCCACTGCTTTTTCATCACCACGGGATCATGGTAAGGAGAGGGAGAGGCCCACTCTTATCGTCAAAGTTTGTACAGTGTTTTGAAAGACTAGTTACTAAAAGAGGCGTACAGTCGCTGAGTTACTCAAGCAAGTGGGATACACAGTTTCACCCCAGATGAAAAAAGAAATCTTAAAGTATGTCAGATCTGTCCAACAGTTCCAGAGATCAGTAGAGGTACCCCCAGCCCGCATTATAGTTTGATTTTGGCTTGGAAGCCATGTTGGTAGCACTGCCACTATTATAGATTTTACCACCGCTACTCTGAAGTCTGTAGGACGTCAACCTATCAAGTCACATTTGGGTTCGAGGATATCACCCACCACAGTTCATAAAAACATCTGAAAGAAGGATAAAGGGATGAGACCCATTACATTGTACTTAGTCCACACCATGGGGAGCATACTTATCATCAACAAGCCGATGCCTCCTCAGAGACACTCTATCTTAAGGCTTTGATGTTAATGAAGAGAGTGTGGGTACCCATGGGTGCCGCAATAGTATGTTCTGATAAGCTGGTGGGGTAGTTTTGTGGAATGAAGCATAGGTTTGATGTGCCAGAGGTTGTTGTCACTGTTACTACAGAGTTCACTATACAACATGATGATGTTCAAAAGGGACCTCCAGATCTCAAGTTGGTTCAAAAGAAATCAATCATGAATAAAGTGGAAAATCTTAGAGATCAGATATCTTAGCTGGAAAAAGAGCAAGGAGTGGGTGTTGATGACGATGAAGATTTTGATTTTACTAATTATCATGATGATGAGTTTATGAAAATTAATGTCGTTGAAACTAGGGCCGCTACATCTACGCATGAAGCTCTACTTTCTTGTTAGGAGAACGCTGCAGATGGCCAGTGAAGGTCATTCAACCAAGAGATGAACTGATCATCTGAATGGAGAAAATATTAGAGGAGATCACCTTCATAATGACTGTCATGGCTACAATGCATGGACAATCTCAGTCGCAGCAATTAGCTTCACCGGAAGTCAATCTGCCTGAGGTTGTGCATATTACAGATGATAGAAGTGAGATCGCTTCTGCCAGTAGAGATGAACTGCAAAAGAAAGATTTCACCCAATTTTTGATACCAGAGAAAGACATTAAGCATATGGTCAAACAACAAGTTCAGGAAGCCTTAGCCAAGTCTAAGGGAGGGGCATCAATTTCAAAGGGTAGGCCCTACCTGGAGGAGATCGATGTCATACCTTACCATAAGGGCTTTCTGTCACCAAACTTCAAGTCGTTTGATGAGACTGTAAATTCTCGCCAGCATATAGTCCACTTTAGAGCCAGTTGTTGTAATGTGGAAGGCCATGAAGCATTCTTGTTCTGTCAGTTTCTCGGCAATTTATCTGGGATCGCATTCGATTGGTATGTTGAGTTGCCCAACATATTAGTGAAGGCATTTGCCAAATTGTAGTAGCTGTTTGTGAAGAGTTTTTGTCGGAGCGCAATGTCATGTCACCATAGGAGATCTCATAGTGAAAACATAGAAGTTCAACGAGACCTTGGTTGAATTATTTTGGGTGGATAAACTTGAGCATGAAGTTTGAATCACAACTACAAAAACACATGCAATTGAGATTCTACTCAAAAAATTCATGGATCAGTAGCTTTCATGCTCATAGGACTTACTATTAAGTCATTTGAGAAACTACTCAGCAAGGTCAGTAGTCTATAGGAGGAAGTGAAGCATATGGAGTCCTAAGAAGAGACTGAGAAGTCCATAGCAGTCATGATGTTTGAGAAGAAGTTTGGGACTGTGGCCACAGTCAATGAGGATTCAGGCTGAGCAATCTCGGTAGCGTTCCAAGCAGCCGTCACAGCATGATCAGTCTCATTGGCAGTAGCAGACTCAACAATATGGCCAGTCCGGTCAGTAGTCACATTAGAGGGGATCATACTAGACAACTAGTAGATAGTTAATGTCATTTGCAGAGCGGATGAACAAGGTGTATTCTTTCAAGGATGAAGTTATGCCAAAGATATTCATAAATTTAATGAAGAAGCCTAGCTTCAGATTGCTGAAGTTGAGGAAGCTAGAAAATGTTAATTAGAAGGATCATCCCAACTATTGTTTATACCACAAACTCCTTGGGCACACCATAGAGGGAAGTTTCAGTTTTAAGGATTGGCTCGAGAGAAATCTCAAACAAGAAAACATAATCTTTTTGAATGAATATTAAAGAGAGCCTAAAAGAGGTTTCAGAAATATGATTCAGCCTACCCAATCAATCTGATAGATTCGTACTTATATGAGATTGGTTAGAGCACAGTTTGGAGTCAATCATCCAAGAAGATACTTGGACAAATTCAGATTGCTTCAGAGTAAGCCACAGCTCATAGTCTATAGCCTATCAGACCAAAGATAGAGATCACGCCAGAGAATTCACTGCAGCAAGAGAAAAAGAAGAATGAGATCATGCATGATATGAATACCGATAGCATGTGGGGTAGGATGGGGGTTGCCTCTGTTAGATTGGTAGTTTCATATTCGGAGGAGAAATTCCTCGAATTGCTTACCGAGTATGTCAGTCTTTTTGTCCCTCCGGTTTCTTTTGAATATAATGATTATGATTTCAGCTACATTTTAATTTTCTCTAGTGATAACATAATTGAACATGACAAATCTAACCTTGATCTTGATTTTTAAAATGATCCTCAAATCATACTTATGTTTGATGAACGTGTTAACGGAAATGAAGAAGAATCGACAACAACGGTTACTATAATTCTGGGAGTGAGGAGTCAATCCTTTAGTGTCAAGAAACATTGAATTCCATAAACTTGTATTTTTTAGATTCAGAAGCAAAACTAGAAGAATTGGCTAAAATGTCAAGAGAGGAAGAGATTAGAGAAATTAATATAAGGAGTGGGAAGGTATTACCCTCGAGGACAGCTCCAATGGACAAAGGAAATTAAAAAACCACTTGAGAAGAACCACCTCCAGCGCCACCAGTGGAAGAAGCACATAATCAAGTGAAAATTAGAGAACTTTATAAAGTGGATTATAATGTACTAACTCATCTTAGGAAGTTTCTGACCAACATAAGCAAATACGACGTTCTATTCATGTCAAAGGAGATGAGGGAACATCTGGTGAAGGCTTTACTTGACCCAGAAATTTGCTTAGCTAAGTTGGAGAGCACATCCTCGGATTAAGTTTGTTCATTAAAGGAACAACCTGGGGTAACCTTCACCAACGAAGACTTATTGCTTGGTACTATCAATCACAATCAACTGCTCTACAATTCTGTAAGCATCAACAGATTTGTGCTTTCCAGAGTCTTGGTAGATCCGAAATCGTAACTCAACTTGATGAGTACAGACATTAGAATATTTGGACATCAATGCTCAGGAACTTAACATTGATAAAATGATCTTAAGAGGATTCAACCAAAAAGGGGAAAAAGCACATGGGTCGATTACACTTTTAATGAACGTTGGAGAGCTAGTTAAAACTGCTAAATTCCATATCATCGATGGAGAAACTTTGTTCAACTCTTTGCTTGGTTGACCATGGATTTATGAGCGTAACATTTTTCTGTCATCTCCACCTCATGCACCAAGTATTATAAGAAAGGACAAGAGCATTGCATCAAGGGGGATTTGCAGTCATTTTTCAGTTCATGAAGTAGGCATCAACAAAGTCTCCGCCTACTAGTCTCTTCTAAAAAAGACCGTCTTTTCCTATGAAAGTGTGCCAAATAAGATGGAAGATGCAGAGATATCATAAGAGTAAGATTATTCAACTCCATTTCAAAAATCTACCATCACTCTTTCATAATGAGTTGGTGGAGGTTCTTTTAATCCATGCATTTGAGATTGAGGCCCAGGATGTGGGCATGGCAGAACCATCACGCTTGTTGAATGAATAAGGCCGACCATTAGCATCAACATGGAAGAGAGTTATAATGAAGATAGGTTCGATGAAGAGATGATGATGATAAAATGGAAGAAGCCACAATTCGAGATTTTATTGGAGGATGTGGAGAAAAGTGAATATGAGTTAAGGTATGATCGGATCAACCACTACGTGCATGTCATGACCCTAACTCCTATCCACCCTCAAAATATCGAGAGTCTAGAGGTCAAGGAATATTGAGAGTCTAGAGGTCAAGGAAGTCCGAGGTGTTAGTTTGAAACTGATCACATTTTATTATGCTTCCCCTTCCCCTAATTTAGAAATCCATGTAAATTTGGAAGAGAATGATTCTAATGAAATAATGGAATTACCATTTGGTTACTTTTCTCCTTGTGTACCAAAATTAGTTCAACAGAAATATGTACCAAATCAAATGTTGAAAGATAAACTACAAATTTTTTAGAAGTTATGAAATGTTAAAGGTCAAACTCTCAAGTTGAAAGAGAGTCTCGGATTTGGTACGATAGGAACAGTTAAAGATTCAAAATTTTGTATGGTTGTTACTAGTAAGTTGGAAGAAGGTTGCCTCAGTGTGGAAGATAATTTTGAAGATTTTCTAATAGATGATGCTCTGCTAGAGTTTGAAGAGGAAATTAAATCAACAGTCGACAAATTGAAGGAAGTTAACCTTGGGACTTAGGAGCAGCCCCGAGCTACCTTCATAAGTTCTTTGCTCAGCAAGGAAGAGTCTACATACCTAATCAAGTTACTATCAGAATTCAGAGATTGCTTCTCTTGGAGCTATGATAAAATGTCAGGATTATCCTCAAAAGTTTTAGTTCATAGGCTTGGAGTGGACAAAGATATGATCCCATTAAAAGAAGCTCCCAAAAGAATGTGCCTTGAAATAGAACAACATGTCATTATTGAGGTGAAGTAATTAATAAATGTTAATTTTGTGCAAGAAGAGCAATACCTCACATGGTTAGCCAACATAGTGCCAGTTAAGAAAAATAATGGACAGATTTGGGTATGTGTCAACTTCAAGGACTTAAGCAAAGCATGTCCAAAGGATGAGTTCCCGCTACCGGTATAGAAGTTAATGATGGAAAACGCGTCAGCACATGTGATTTTCTCTTTCATGCAAGGACCATCAGGATACAATTAGATCAAGATGGCTCCAGAAGACACAACTCTTATAGCCTTCAGAACACTGATCTAAATCTTCTATTACACAGTGTTATCATTTGGATTGAATAACGTCAGAGCAACATACCAAGAGCTAAGATGAAGATTTTTATGGCCTCATCCACAAGTAAGTGGATTGATATGTGGATGATCTGGTCATCAATAACAAGTAGTGAATAGATGACCTGTATGATTTAATGATCATATTCAAATGATTACGATAATATAATCTTATGATGTATCCCTTAAATTTCACTTTTGGCATTACCTCCAGGAAATTTCTAGCATTCGTTATTTGTCAACAAGGAATCAAGATCAACCCATATAAGATTAAAGCTATCTTAAAATTGTAACCTCTTAAAACCTTGAAATAGTTACAATCCTTGCAAGGTGAATTGGCATACTAATCTTAACTTTTACGACAATACTACGTCATATGTGTGGTTGTATTATCAATTTCCTTTATTTATATTTCTTCCTTTACAATGGCGCCAAAAACTTGACACCAAAGCAAATAAAAGTGCAACTACTACATTTAAATATTAAGATACTATACAATTATATGTACCGTTATCAAGTAATAGGACTTTTTGATTAAGCCTCGAATATCGAACCCACAGGGAGTACTACAAATTTTTAAGAAGAAATTAGATAAAAAACACCTCTTTGAAATAAAATTCTTACTCAAACTAAAGATGCTATAATAGGAATGAAAGTTCGATTCTTTTTGGTAATTTTTTATAATTATAAATAAAGTAAACAACTAACTAAATTTAACTAGATTTTCGTAAGATGAAAGCAAAATAAATAAAATATATTTTTCCTTATCATGAATCAGTAACAAGTATAGGAATTTTGTTGTCGAAGTATTTAAATTGTGTTGAGCCAAATAAGAGAAATATTATTCTTTACCCTTACTAGAGATGCTATAAAGAACATTTGATAATTTAAAGTTTGAAAAGTCCTGAAGGGTTAGGTAGCGAAGATACTAGGTCTCACTCTAAAGTTCCCTCTTCTCCCTCCCTCAAGTCCTAAAACATTAAATGGAGTTGGGGGCTTTAGCCTATCATTCTAAATTCTTCTAACTCTACACCTTTCAAAATTTATTTCCCTATTTTTTTACACTCAATCATATGAATTACATTCTCATTCATACAATCTCATATGATTCTTACCATTAGTTGACTGAGATAATACCATCTTGAATCTTACATGTTCTCACAACAAATATTAACATCTTAATTGGCCAAATCAAGAAGTGAATGAAGTATAAGGATTAAATAATCTCAACTTATTCTGACATTAAAGATCAATACTTCACACAACTTCCATCCAACACTTAATTACTTATCATTTTAACGAAAAGATAAAGAAAGCTTCTCAGAATTCATGGAGAAAACACAAGAACACTAAAGTTTAAAATTAGAAATCATGTAAACACATAAGAAGTCTAAATTAAAACAAAATTTAGTCATAAAATTAAAAACTTAGATCAAATTCCTCTCCACCAAACTCTTGAGGTTATTTTGAATCTCTTCCTTCCTCTTACAATACTCTCTACTAACGCAACTACAACTCCTCCCTTTCTTCTCTCTAAAAGTATTCTTTGAATCTCTTCCTTGTGACGGGCGACAGAAAGAAGTCTCAAGGGGAGGTGGGGTCTTCAATTGATTCCAAGCCCTTCTTTTATAATTTTCTAAAAGGTGCTTTGGTGTCTCTTCAAAAATGTTTCCACACTCAACAAATCTTCTGAGAGTTGCCTCCTTTCAATAGACATTTGAATGTATTTTTGTGCCTATTAACTATAATTCACATTTTCACCAAGATTTGCTTCAAACGCCCTTTCAAAATTTTTCCAAAATTATTAAATTTTCAAGTAACCATCTCTGGAACGACACTTAGGCGCAGCCTTCTCTATTCTTTTGGCACTTGAGTGTCAGTCCTAGGCACTTAGGCGCCACAGTTCATTTATACACCTTCTTCATTTTTGCTCCAAATTTGATCCTTTTTACTCCTCTCACCATATTTCATCCATTTAAGTGTACCTAAAATAAAAACACAAAAATACCTTCTATTAAAGTGCAATATCCTTAAAAATATGTATAATAATATGTACATAAATGTTATATGTTTTTGATGTATCAAAATCAACCAAACTTAAAATGTTACTTGTCCTCAAGTGACACTCCAAGATTTTAAAACCAAAACAAGTCGATTATTTAAATGAGTTTCTTTAGGATATTCTAAAATTTTGATCTAGAAATATAATAGTCCAATTTAGAAAAACTTTAGTAAATGAGACCAACTTAGAGTTTAGAAATCTTTAACGTAAAGAAGTCTGAAAATATGTGTTCTTATCTAGTTCAGAAGTACTTATAAATTATCCAAATATAGGGTTTAAGCATTCTATCTTCTCCACTTAAAAAAATCTATTAAGAATAATTATACTTACTATATTGTATCCTTAAGCTTAAGAGTTTCTCAAGTCTTACACTTCAAAAAGATCAAATGTGGAACCAATTTTTTACTACGCACTAATCCTCAAGCTTCTTCTGTCTTTCTTCTCGTAATATACTTCATTTTTCCTTTCCTTTCTTTTTCTTTTCCTTTTTCTTTTAATTTTCAGGTGAGGATTACTATATCTGGATAGGTCTTTAATGGTTTTGAATTCCACTCTTCCTTTTCTAAAGCAAAGGGTTGATATATGTCCTTTACTTAAAAATATTAAAATAGTTTTTAAAATTATTTTTAATAAAAGAAATTTAAGTATTGAAAATAAAAGTCTAATCTTTATACAATTTTCAAAAATACAACTTCTCCTACGAAATATAGTTACACAATATTTATCATTTGTACACTATAATTTTATTTAGCTTGAAGTTTTTCTTCATCACTATAGGTTTCAACTACATTTTATTACTCATTTCTATATTCAAAATTTTACTCCCCTAATATAATTTCATACATATAATCATTTTTTTTTCAAATCAACATCAAATTTATTTTTAGAACATTTGAGAACAAATAAAATTCAAGTTTTGAAAATTGGTTTTCATCCCACCAAAATTAAGTTTTTAATATATATATATATATATATATATATATANCATACCTTAAATATACAATTACAAAAATTAAAAATAGAAGTAAAAATTAATTGATCAAATTTTAAATTAATTTTAACATATATGAAATTCATTAGACTTCTATGCGGTGGAGGATAACATAAAGCAAAAAAACACATACTAACATAAATTAATAACTACAACAAAAATAAAATGTATGGTAATAAATTGAAAGTTTAAACATGAAGCTCTTAAGTTAAAGTTAGTAATATTCTAAACCTCCCTAATATCTCTGGAATAAGTTTACATAAACCAACAAAATACACTAAACAACACTATTCACACAATTACTACCACAAAACAAAATATAACTACCCACAAAAACACAAATGCATCACAACAGAATCTAACACAACAAATAACAACACAAAAACTAGCAGCAGTCTAAATAACTACAAAACATAACAGAGTAGCAGTTTAATTCAACTACAACACATAAAGTTCATATATTAAAAATAAACTATGCAAATCAATCCTCTTCCTCCTCCTCATCATCATCATCATCACTATTCTGAAAACTTATAGGTTCATATGAACGGGATTTTGGATATGAAGGAAATATCGCACTTTGGTCACCCTTGATAAGGCTTTCTAAAGATGAGTGATATTTTTCTTAATAGTCACAGTCTCTTCATGTAAATATCAATATGTCCTACATAGTTTTCCAAATTAAGTACCTTATCAGTAGTATAGTTGATGTTATCTAACATCCTATGCATTAATTTTGCCTGCGAATCATAACTAGTAGACTAACCTTGCGATGTAGATGCTCGTGAAGTAGAAGCATGAGATGTAGAAGCACAAGAACTTCTTGAAAATCCTACTCTCTAGCCAAATATAACATGCTCTGAATAATATTTCACAATTACACTCATGATAGGCTTTAGTGGTTGCAGAATCTCCTCTCAACTATCAAATCTAACACCAGTGTGCTCACATAAAGAAAAGATTAAGGATGTGAATCCCAAAGCAACAGTATTTATGGCTATAGCAGAGCTAGTGATCATCTGATAGATTAAGGATCCAATATCGATCGACTTAAACAGTTGAATACAATAATTCGGAGTGGCTCTTTCTCTTGTAACTTCACTGAGATGATTTGTAGGGAGTAGACGAGCTAAAATAATATAGTGTCACACTTTTGACGTGGCTTCAAGATTTAACTTAATGGAATTTACTCTGCTTTCAGTTATTATTTTCTGTAATCCTCTTCCCGTAGTCAATGAAGATATAATCTTATCTAGCTCCTCCTCAAAAGGATTATAATTTGAATATAAACACAATACACTTGGAGGAAGCTGGTAAAATAAATTTATTACCTCGGGGGAAAAAGCTACTGATTTTCCTCTACCTCAAGGAGATTAACATAGAACTCCCGAACCACAAAAATTACCGCTACAACAGATAAACAATAGATTCGTTCCTACAATTGGTGAACTATTAAATCTTCAACTTCTCTGCCTGAATTTTTGAAACACTGCTCAGGAATCAACTTTCTTGATTGCATCACTTCGGTATATCAATCTTGAGCTTTTAAACTAAAAAATTTACTGAAATCAAAACTAGACTTACCCTTATTACTCTTCATTTTTGGTGTCATTTCTAAAAATCACATAAAATTCACAATAAATTCTAAACTCAAGTCTAAATCACTAAACTTAACTTCCAAAAGCTTAAACTATCACTTCAATGTTTTTTTTCCATAGATTTTAATTAAATTTTCACCATGAATAGGGATTTTCGGATAAATTGCCAATGTAGTCAAAATATATGTTGAAAATAAAAAAACTTTACATAGAAGTGAAGCTCTCACCTTGAGAAGATGAAATCTAGCAAATTTGGTTTAATTCCACCAAGAAACCTTCACTTTTGAAGAGCCCTAGGTCCCAAAATCATGAACTCTTGGAAAGAAGGTGACCGTCAGAGCAAAAGTGGCATTTTTTAGCTCAAATTTTCACCTTTAACCATTTTTGAATTGGTTTAAGTGAACCAATGCTTAAGCACGAGTAGTTTGGCCCTTAGGCACCTACCACTTGGGTAACCAGCGCTTAAGCATGAGATTTTGGTGCTTAGGTGCCAGTGCACAAATTTGATATATTTTTAATTTTTATGTGAAATGCACAACTAGCCTAACTCAACCACCCCTAAATAGTTTTATAAATCTTAATAACTATTTTCTTCCCCTTCAATTCTCATGTTTGAGGAGATTAAACAATACTTAATGACACCTCCTATTTTAATAGCCCCTATCCCGGGAAAACCTTTGATACCTTATACCGTGGCCTTAGATGACTCTCTCAGAGCCCTGTTAGCTCAGGTCAATTACAAGGGTAAGGAAAATGCACTCTACTACTTGAGTTAACGTCTAATACCAATGGATGTAAAGTTTCCTCCTATTGAGAAGAATTGTCTATCTTTGATTTTTGTAGCCCAGAAGCTTAGACATTACACGCTTTCTCATAAGGTCACCCTTATTTTGAAAGCTAATCCGTTGCAATATTTGATGACCCTACCAATATTTTCCAGACTTTTAGCAAGGTGGCCAATGATTTTATTAATATTCGACATAACTTTTGTACCCCTTCACGCTATCAAAGGACAAATTTCATCGAATTTTCTTGGAACACACCCACTTCCAGCTGAGTCCCCTCTCAATGATGAGTTACCATATGAGCAAATACTAAAAGTGGAGTCATCTAGTGTCGGGCGTTGGGAAATGTATTTTGATGGAGCTTCATCAGCAAGGAAGGATCTTAATTTTTGTCACACCAGATCAAGGAATGTAAGAGTTTTCCTACCACCTCACAGGGTCGTGCATGAACAATGAGGCAGAGTATGAAGCTTTGATCACCACATTGGAGTTAGCAATACCAATGGACATAACTGACATCACCATCTATTTTAATTCAAAATTCTTAATTTAGCAAGTTGTTCGGCAATACATGATTCTGAAGCCAAGGTTAGCAGAATACCACCAACATATAATGAAGTTGTTAGAACAAATCCCTAGAGTGACACTATATAGAATTCCTCAGGGAGAGAACGCCCATACCGCTGCTTTAGCTAAGCTTGCTAAGGAATAGGCATGTCCACCAAAGGATTCCATTGATATTACAGCATAGGGATGTTAAGTTCTGTCAAATATCGACCTCGACAGTCTGCATAAGCTCAAAAAAGAAGAAGAGATAGTTGTTGCAGTAACACACGTCACTGAAGATTGGTGCATACCATTAATTGAATATTTGCAAAAAGGAAATATGTGAGATGACAAGTCAACAATGTAATACATAACAAGAAGAGCTATGTCGTATGCTTTAGTAGGAAATGCCCCTAGAGATGATCATTCGATTAGATATGGTTGAGATTTCTGAGGAGAGCTGAAGCACAAGATATTATCAATGAAGTGCATGTTGGATTGTGTGGAGCTCACCAGTTAGGGCCAAAGAAGAAGATGAAAATTAAGAGGCTCAGATATTATTGGTTAGCAATGTGGATAGATTGCATGGATATAGCCAAAAAGTGTCACTTGTGTCAAGTGCATGGAGTGGTCTTGCACGAACCTCCAAATGGGCTACACTCAATCGTCACCTCGTGGTCATTCTAGTGTGGGGCATGGAAATTATGGGTGTGATAGACCCTCCATCTTCAAAGGGACACAATTTTATTATCACAACCACAGATTACTTCTCTAAGTGGGCAGAGGCAATGTCGTTACGAGAGGTTACAATGAAACACATTCTTTAATTTTTCAAGAGTCAAATTGTCTACCATTTTGGTGTTCCACATAGAGTAATTTTGGACAACTGGTCAGCCTTCAAGAGCATAAAGATAGATAGCTTTATGAAATGACATGGGATAGATTTGAGGTACTCTACAATTTACTACCTAAAATAGTGTCAAACACAGACTTGCAGAATTGGAGAGGCTAGAAGGCAAATGATTAGAAGCGCAGTAGAATCTAGAACTTTATCAAGTGAGGATTGTGCAAGCTCACGATAAGTTGTTCCACCCAAGGGTGTTCAAAGTTGGTGAACTTGTACTTTTTCTCAGGAGACTTATCCTTACACACCGCAAGATAGGTGGAATGTTTGAACCACCTTAGGAGGGACCATTTGTTGTAGAGAAGGTCTATTCAGAAGGATCTTACCAGCTAATGGACTTCTGAGGCGAGAAGTCTATATAGTCAATGGACAATATTTGAAGACATATTATGCAGCTTGATGTTCGCAAGTGAATTTCTGAAATGATATTTTTTCTGAGGAATGGCAATTTGGCCAGTGTCTGATTGGGTCCAAAATTTTATAATAACATTAATCATAATAAAAATGATAATTTGAATTAGCACACCTAAACTCTTCACTTTAATTTTGAATTTTGCTAAATTAACTTAAAGAAAATGCTTGCACCTATATAATCCTAAAATCCACTTAAGAATAATTTGTTATTAATCTTGTTCATTTTGAATTTCAGCACGCTGAAGTTTTCTTGTCTTCTATAAGAAAATGTTGGGTCAGAAGCTGATTTTTCCTTTAAAGACGGCTTAAATCTTGCACTAGACGAAAAAAAAAGCACAGCATACAGTGGACTATGAGGGCCCCTTGATGAATATTGGTAGTTGACGGGAGACAGAGGGGATTCAGTTGTTGCTCAGAATCAATACTAAAGAAGACTCGTCACTGAAAAGCAAGAAAGCAGAAAGGGTACAGTATCTGATGGAAGGGAAGATTCACTTACAGTCGATGACTACTACACCTACGGAAGATATAGTTGGTGCTTCTACGGAGAGAGTTTCTGATTGACTACTAAGGTGGACACAATCCAGAAATGTCAACCACCGTAAACATAGAGCCTTCGTTTGCTTACAGAAAAGGCATGCTAAGGAAGCAGCGACGACACTCACTTTAATTAATGAGGAAGAAGTTTATGACCCAAACTTGAAGGAGACTTCCACTACTCCACCGATCACAGAAGATGAACCAGAGTTTATTGTAGAGCCTACACCATCGGAGGTCCCCTATGAGCTTTGTGCAAGGTGTTTGTCATGCAAAGCCAAAATACCATGATAGATACCAATAACAGGAGCATTTACAGAGTGCCTAGAATGTATCGTTCTCCACCTGGAGCGTTACGGGGCATTTAAATAATACACGACCGCTAGCATGAGGTTAAGAAGTGCAGAGCACTCGGATGTACCACAGTTTGCAAAGCAGCCATAGTCATGGATTCCTCCAGAGGTTGAGATAGAGGAGCAACCCTGATGTTTGTAGAGGATTCCCACATCAAAGTTGAAAGAATGAGCAGGGCCGAGAAGCAAGAATTTGAATAATATGAAGAAATCTAGGGAAATTTTGTCGATATCCTGGAAGGACTAAAGTTACATACTGGAATATTCTCATAGAATGATTAAAGAAGGATCATTGACTGTGTTTTTTGATCTACAGAAAAGAGGCCGAGCTGGTTTGTTGACAAAGAAAACAAATTCAAAACTACAGAAATGGATGTGCAACAAAGAAAGATTCACTATTCAATGCGGTTGTTGTTAAAATTTCACAAAGGACAGGCTAGGGAACCCCCCAGGCATTATGAGGTATGACAAGGTGGATCCCATACTGTCCACGATAAAGCGCATGATTAAGAGAATGTTAAGTTGGAGTATACTGCTAGAGCATTACATTCTGAATAGCTACGTTATCAATATCTATGAGGGAGGAGACTGCATTCCTCCCCACATCGAACATCACAATTTAGTCAGTCCTTTCTATACAGTCTCTTTCATGAGTAAAAGAAACATCTTGTTTGGGAAGGAGATAGATATCATCGGTCCTGGAGAGTTCCGAGGATCAGTTGAAATTCCACTGCGAGTTGCTTTAGTGCTATTTTTAAAAGTAAATGGAGCAAACTTGGCAAAGCAATGCATTTCTGGAGTGCCACGCCGCAGATTCCCATTCACAATAAGAACAATGGACGACAACAAAATATCGTATGGATTCCAGCAAAATCTAGAGTTAGAGAAACTAAGCCAGTATGAGTTGTAAAATAGTTGTACCTCTAAGTATATGTTAAAGTACTCTTGTATCAAAGTTTGGCTTATAGGGTTAGCTTGATCATAAGCTTGCCTCAAGGGAAACATAGATAGTTTTACTGCGTCAAAGCAGAAAAGATACTATAGTTTCTACATGGATGTACTCGACATGTGGTTTTGGAAAGTTTCAGCAAGTGATCAGTTGTACTACATGTTTGAAGAAGATTTAACAAAGTTTTTGAATTTTAAAGTATTTGTTGAATTTTCTTTTTGAGTGATTAATGAGAAGCTGCATGACCACACATTGGACTAAAATTATAACGAACAAAGAATGATACAATGGAATTTGATAATAAATAAAAATTAGAATTCAAAATTAAAGGAAAACAAAAGGAAGTCAAATACAATAATTTTAATAATAATGAAAATGATAAAAAGGGTAAGCAAATTCTTCATTTCTCTCTCACATTATGCGTTCCTCTCACACATTCCGCATTCTCCACACTTTACAAAATCCTCCATGATCTCCATAATTACCACAACCTCCTCTATACTCGAGATTGTAGACCTCTATTCTACTCCCACGTGATTGTAAGCCTCGGTCCTACTCCCATCTCAGCACTTGGGATTGTAGACCTCTGCTCTACTCCATTGGGATTTTAGGCCTCCGTCCTACTTCCATCTATGCACTCAAGATTGTAGACCTCTGTCATACTCCCTCGGAATTGTAGGCCTCCATTTTAGTCCCGTCTCAACACTCAAAATTGTAGACCTCCGTTCCACTCCCTCAGGATTGAAGGCCTCCGTCCTACACCCATCTCAACACATTGGATTATAGACCTCTCTTCTACTCCCTTGAAATTGTAGGCCTTCATCCTACTCCCATATCAACAATCAAAAGTGTAAACCTCTCTTCTACTTCCTCAGGATTGTAGGCCTCTGTCCTACTCCCATCTCAGCACTCGGGAATGTAGATGTTTGTTATACTCCCTTGAGTTTATAGGCCTCTGTCCTACTCACATCTCACTACTCAGGGTGGTAAACCTTCATTCTACTTCCTCAAGATTGTAAACCTTCGTCTTACTCCCATCTCAGCACTCAGGATGGTATACCTCTATTCTACTCCCCCAGGATTTTAGGCCTCCTTTATATTCCTTTCTCAGCATTAGGGATTGTAGACCTCCATTCTACTCCCTTGAGATTGTAAGCCTCTATCCTACTCCATCTTAGCACTCAAGATTGTAGACCTCTATTCTACTCCATTGGGATTGTAGGCCTCCATCCTACTCCCATCTCAACACTCAGAATTGTAGACCTCCATTCTACTCTCTCGGGATTGTATCCCTCTGTCCTACTCCCATCTCTATACTAAAGTTTGTAAACCTCTGTTCTACTCCCTCGGAATTGTAGGCCTCCATCCTACTCCCTTTCCATCACGTCTCAGGTTAGATGTGAGTCCCCAAGCATTCCTTCCTAATGTGACACCCTTCACTACCTCTTGAATTGGATGTGAGTCCCCGAGCGTTACTTCTCAATGTGTTAAATTTTGAAATTCCTATGATTAGCATACTCAGTTGAAAATTATTAAAGAAAATGGGATTTCTTTGGTCTCATGGCACCATAAGAGTAATTTTATGATTGACATCCATAATTGCTCTCATTCTACCCAATTATCCAATTTTGGCCTTTTGCCCCAAACTTTCTCAAAATTACCCAAATTACCCTATTTTGTCCAAAAATCATCTCAACCTCTTTTAAACCATCCAAATTGTCTAAAACACCTTAGATTTTCTAAAATTCTCAAAATACACCCAAAATTGCAAAAATTACCAAAATGCCCTCATTGCCCAAAAAAATCCTCAAAACCTTCAAAATCATTCGAAACACTTCCAAAACAAATCTTGACCACTCATGAAGTCCAATTTTACCAACTTTTGACTAAAATCCCAATTTTTCCCTTTAAGGCCCAATTACCCCAAATCACCCTTAATTTCCACCAAATTGATTTCAAATTTCCCCAATTTTAAATCTAAACTCGACATTTGTCATATCTAAACCAATTTTGAACCAAATTCAAGCCCAATTGAATTCAATTTCAAGCCCAAATTCCAAGCCCAATTTTAACCCCAAATTTGACCTTAAGCTAAATTTCCATCAAATGAAGCTCCCTAGCCTATCCAATTTTCTCAATTTTTTATTCCTAAGGTCTTCATTACATTACTATATACCAAATTGAGCTCTCAATTGGCCTTGACCTAGCTTCAAACCTAACCCAAATTCAATTCAAGCTAAAACTTGCAATTTTGCCCCAAAGTCAAAATTCATCCAAATTGAACTTCATATCCCTTCAATCTTTGACCCAATTAATTCCAAAATGCCTTGTGAAAATGTCCTACACCAAACTTACCATTCAATTGTGCTAGACCCAAGCTTTAATCAAGTCCAAACCCAAATTAAAACCAAACCCCAAATTTTGAACCCAAGTTCTAAACTCACCTTGAACCATTTGATCTAGCCCAAACTTCGTCACCACAACCACAAGTTAGACCCTAAGGACCAGCGTAGATCTACCTGACACAGCCTAAGGGTTCCATGGACCAAGGGTCACCCAAGTTAGGCGATTTCTTCCTAAAAATGTCTAAACTAAGTAGATTCTTTCCATCGACCTTCCCAGGCCCCCAAACCATCATCATTAAACCTCCTGACCTCCCTGAGCCAGTTAGCCACTACCTCAGCTCTAACCAACCACCCTAGTCACTAGATAACCCAAATTTGAAAAGATCACCTTACCTTTAAACCCAAAATTGAGCTCATCTACTGTGGCACTTTCCCATTGGATGCTTGCACCACTCAACCCTCCACCATAGCCTTCTTGCACCAGCCAATCAGAGCCTGAGGCGCTCCCCTTGGCTATGCTTATAAAATCGTCCTCTCATGTAAAAGTAAAGACATCATTCAATTCCATAGGGATACTCTGCCAAATTCTCATCAAAGCTTCTCAAAACTTCCCTGAGTTCATTCCCACTGTTCTCAGCCATCCAGAGCCATTGTCCTCTTAGAATTTTGAGCTCAAAATACAAGGCATGTTTTGTTACTCAACTAAACTCCACAAAACTCCATATTGAACCATCTTTAAGCTTCCTCAGATAAAATAAGAAAGTTTTCCATCAAAACCCCCCTTTGTTGAGCTCTTTAACCCACTTCTAGACGAAGGCTGCATCACCCCTTGATAGAAATCTTGCCTAAGCTCAAACTCAGCTCAAATTGGTGCTTAAAGGAGCTTTGTGGATTCACAACAAACGTCTACAACCAACCTAATCAAGGACTTACCTCTTAGGCAAAGGTTTTGATCATAAACCCTAAAATCATGCTCAGTTTCATTAATTTTGAAGAGAACATTAATTTCAAATGTATTTAGCCATATGGATGTATTCTTCTTGATTAGATGAAGCTATAAGAACAAAACATGAGTGATTTGGTTAATTATCAAGTAAGATCAAAGCATTTTAGTGTGTACGGTCCTTGGTATAAAACAGATGGGGCGATGAATGGATGTCATCCATTTACGCGTGTATCGATCCAAAGGTGGAGGAGGAGTCAGATGAGCAAACGGTTCATAAAATGCAACCCGCATGGCAAGCCTAGCTAGAAAGCACAGTGAATGGAAGCACTCCGTGTGGTCTTTTGGAGTTTCCAAGGATCCAGTCAGCCCTGCATGGATAAGTAGATAAATAAGGTATTTTTGGATTTAATTAAATACTTAAATTTTAAAATTCATAACAAGGTGAAGAAAAATCATAAAACTAAAATAAAAATACCCTCTTACTCGGTGAACAGAGGAGAGAATAATGTGGAATAAAAATAAAAAGGTGTTTGACATGTCTCTAATTTTTTATAATTAAACACCCTTTGGACTATATTAATTTTAATTAAGTCAATATTAATTACCATGGCTTCAAACCATAGGGGTTGATTCCTCATGAATGTTACAGAATGGAAGTAATAAGATATCTGAGTGAATGTTATTTTAAAACAACTTATGAAAAGAAATTTGAAGTGAAAGAGTTGGAACACGAGCAAGAAGAGAAATTAGAGCAATTTAAATATTTTTTATTAGGAAGATTGAAATTATGTTCAAGAAAGTTTTGATGTTTTGGACACGATAGAAAAGGAAAAATATTTTTATCCATCAATTGAAAAACCTCGTGAACATGAGTTGAAGTTAATTCCCAAACATTTAAAATATGTATTTTTAGGTGATTCATTAATATTACCGGTTATAATTTTCTCAAACTTAACTTTAGAAAAAGAAGAGAGTTTAATGAAAACTTTGAAGAATTATAGGAAAACCTTTGAATCAGTCCTTAAATTTATAAGCATAGAATTCATATGGAAGAAAAATGCAAACCCAGTGCTGATCCTCAAAGGAGATTGAACCCTATTATGAAAGAAATTATTAAGATATAAATTTTAAAGTGGTTAGATGCTAGAATTATCTACCCTATTTCAGATAATGCATGGGTTCGTTTAATTCACTACATTCCTAAGAAAGTAGGAGTAACTGTCACTATGAATGAATATAATGAGTTAATACTGACAAGACAAGTCACTGGGTGGAGAATATGCATTAATTATAGAAAATTAAATCTCATCACAAGAAAAGATCATTTTCACTATCCTTTCTAGATCAAATGTTTGATAGACTAGCTGGGTATAAATATTTTTATTTCTAGATGGATATATTGGCTATTACCAAATACAAATAGCTCATGAGGATCAAGAGAAAATAGCCTTTACCAGTCATTATGGTACATTTTCTTTTATAAGAATTTCCTTTAGTTTATGTAATGCCCCTGCAACTTTTCAAAAATGTATGATGGTTATTTTCTATGATTTAACTAAAAAAGTAATTGAAGTTTTTATGGATGAATTTCAATGTTTGGAACTTCATTTGAATCATGTTTAGAACATTTATCGAAAGTTTGTAAGCACTGTGAAGAAAAAAATTTAGGACATCAGATATCAGGAAATTGTATGAAAGTAAGCCCTGCAAAAATTCAAGTGATCGCTAATTTACCTCACCCAATAAATGTGAAGGAAATCAGGAGTTTTTAGGACATTCTGGATTCTACAGGCAATATATTAAATATTTTTAAAAAATTTCTATGCATCTATGCCATTTGCTTGAAAAAGATATAATTTTTAATTTTAATATGGAGTGCCTAAAATCTTTTGAGCTATTAAATATAAAATTAGTCACTGCATCAATTATTGTTTCACCAGATTGGGAAAAACCTTTTGAATTAATGTGTGATGCAAGTGATAATGCTATTGGAGTCGTTTTTGGACAAAAGTATGATAAGATTTTCAAAGTAATCCATTATGCTAGTTGAACTCTTAACGAAGCTCAAATAAATTATGCCACAACTAAGAAAGAGTTATTAGCAATAGTATATGTTTTTTATAAATTCAGATCATTCTGCTATTAAATATTTAATGAAAAAGAAGAATGCAAAACCAAGTCTGATATGATGGATTCGTCTTTTGGAAGAATTTGACTTTGAAAAAGTAGATAGGAAGAGAGTTGAGAATCAAATTGCTGATCATTTGTTCAATCTTGAATTAGAAAAATCACTCTATTTTGAAAAGAAAATAATGAACATTTTTCAGATGAAGAATTGTTCAGTATTAATGAGTGGTGTGTTCCATTGTACGCCGAAATTGTTAACTTTATTGTTAGTAATATTATACCCTATGGGATGACATACCAACAGAAGAAGAAATTTTTATCTGAAGCTAAGAATTATTTTTAGGATGACCCATTTTTATATAAACAAGGAAAATATCAAATTATTTAAAGATGTGTGCCTTTACTTATTAAATTATCAAAAAATGTCAAAATTTTGATTTTTGGGGACATTTTGGTGTTGATAAAACAACATACAAAAATTTGCAATCTAGATTTTATGGGTAAACTGATACACGAAAAATATATAGTATTTTTAAACATATTTTTATATATATTTTTGAGATATTGCGCTTTAATGGAATGTATTTTTGTGTTTTTCTTACAGATACAAGTAAAAGGGTGAAAAATGCTTAAGGGAGTGAAAAATGATAAATTTGGAGCAAAAAAGTGAAAAATGTGCAAAAGAGTTTTGGCGCCTAAGCGCCAGATTCGACGCTTAAGCGTCGGTTAAACAGAGAAGGCCACGCCTAAGCGCCAAAGGCCCCACGCTTAAGTGCCAGTGGCAGTTATTGGACGAGTAAACTTGATTTCTATGAATTTTGAAGAGGTTTTTGAGGCACCCATTGGCTTAATAGGTGGTTATAACCACCATGAATGAAAATTATCATGAAATGATGCATCGCTTAGGGAAATACATTGAATCTAGACATATTTTTAAGAGAAACTAAGGCACCTTTTGGAAAATTATAAAAGAAAAAAGAGAGGACTTAGAAAAGAGTCCTTATAGTATTGGAAAGTTTTGAAAGTTCTCATTTGGCGAGTTAATTCAGAGAAATTTTCAAGAACCACTTTTACTTTTATTTTATCATTTATGCTATTTTATTTTGAGTGATTGTAAAGAAAAGAGAATCAAAGGAATTTCAAGAGTTTGGTGGAGGGCTTGAGATAAGTTTTTATCTTTTTGTTTTGAGACTACTTTTGGTTTTAATTGAGACTTGTTACTAGTTTGGAAATGATTTCTTCTTTTAAACTAAAGTGTTGTTTTGTTTTCTCCATGGATTCTGAGTAGTCTTCTTTATCTTTCTTCTTAAAATGATAAGTAATTAAGTTTTGGACTAAAGTTGTGGAAAGTATTGATCTTCAGTGATGGAAGAAGTTGTGATGATTTAAATCCATGCACTTCATTTACTTCTTGATTTGGCCAATCAGATGTTAAAATTTATTGTGAGAACATGTAAGAACCGGGCTGGTATTGTCTCAGTCAATAATTGGAAAGAATCCCATGAAGTTGTAGGAATGAGAATGTAGTTCATTTGATTGAGTGCAAATAAATAGGGAAATATTCATTGAAGGGTGTAGAGTTAGAGGACTTTAAATTATTATTGAGTGCAAATAAATAGGGAAATATTCATTGATGGGTGTAGAGTTAGAGGACTTTAAAGTGAGTTAAAGCCCCCAACTTGGATTATTATTTTAGGTTCTGATACGAGATGTTAGCCCTAAGGTGGAGGGAATCGAGGGAACTCTAGAGTGAGAGCTAGTATCTTCCCTGCCTAGCCGGTCGTTAGCCCCCTGGTGGAGGGAATCGAGGGAACTCTAGAGTGAGAGCTAGTATCTTCCCTGCCTAGCCGGTCTTTCAGATAACTCTGGAGTGAGAGCTAGTATCTTCCCTGCCTAGCCGGTCTTCAGAACTATTCAAACTTTGCTCTAGAGTGAGAGCTAGTATCTTCCCTGCCTAGCCGGTCTTCAGAACTATTCAAACTTTAAGGAGGGAATCGAGGGAACTTTAGAGTGAGAGCTAGTATCTTCCCTACCTAGCTGGTCTTCAGAACTATTCAAACTTTAAATTAGCCAATGATTTTTATAGCATCTCTAGTAAGGGTAAAGAATACTATTGATCATATTTGGCACAACACAATTTGCATACTTCCATAATAGAATTCCTATACTTATTACTGATTCATAACAAGAAGAAAGATATTTTCATATTTAGTGCTTTTCTTTTACAAAAACTCTAGTTATCTTTTTAAATTGATATTGTTCTATCAAAATATTGAAAATACCAAAAATATTTAAATTTTCATTACTGCAAAAATCATCTTTAGTTTAGATAATTATTTTTTTATTAAAAATAGAAATTTTTTCTTTCAATAGTGCATATTACATATTCTCCATGTGGGTTCGATATTCAGGTCTTAATAAAAAAGTTTTATATTATTTAATAACAATATGTATACTTGCGTAGTATCCCAATGTATATAAATTAAAAGTTAAATTCTTATTTTTCTTTAGGATCAAATTTTTGGTTTTGTTGCAAAGTAAGGAAATATAAGTGAAATATAATCTGAATTATTATTGTACTGTGCATATTAGCAGTATCCATGGATCACCTACAATCTTTAGAGATGTTAATGCTTTTATCAAAACTTGTGATTGATGTCAATGAGTAGGCAATATTTCTAGAAGAAATGAGATGCCCCTCAATTATGTGTTGGAAGTTAAGATATTTGATGTTTGGGGTTTAGATTTCATGAAACCATTTATACCTTCTTTCAAAAATTTATATATATTGATAGTAGTAGACTATGTATCCAATGGATAGAAGATGTTGCGTTACCTTGATGTGATGCACAAAGTTTTACAATGTTCTTAAGAATGAATATATTCTGTAGATTTGGGATGTCAAGAGTGATCATAACTAATGAGGGAAGTTATTTCAAAAATGCAATAATGGAGAAATTATTAAAAATAAATCATATCAACCATCAAATTGCTACTGCTAATCATCCTTAGATCAGTGGTTTGACTAATATATCCAATAGTGAAATTAAAAAAAATTTATAAAAATCTATTAATAAAAAAAAATGGATAGGTCAGTTAAACTTGATTATGCTTTTTTGGCTTATAACACTTCATATATAACTCCTATTAGGAATGTCCCCATATAGGCTAATATTTGGGAAAGCTTATCATTTACCAGTTGAACTTGAGCATATTGGACTATAAAAGAATTTAATTAAATTTTAAAGGATGTTGGTGAGAAAAGACTATTACAATTAAATGAGCTTGAAGATATAAGGAATGAATCTTATGAGAGTGCTAATATTTATAAAGAGAAGATGAAGATATGGCATGATCAGAGGATTCTTACTAAAAGTTTTGAGCCAGTGTAACAAGTTTTGCTATATAATGCAAGGTTAAGATTATTTCAGGCAAACTTAAGTCCAGGAGGATGGGCCCATTTGTTTTGATAAAAATTTATCTCTATGGAGCTGTAGATATCAAAGATCCTAAAACTAAGAAAATATTCAAAGTGAATGGTCACAGGCTGAAACCATACCTTTTAGGGGTGAACTTAAATTAAATGATGTTATGTTATTTGTTCAACTAGAATAATCACTGGTTACGTCAGGCTGACAATGCTGAACCAAGTGCTATGTGAGAGGCAACCCATAGTTATCTGTGTGTTTCTGTTTTGAATGTTATGTTGTTATGTTTTATTAAGAAAAATATTGTAGTATTTTGAATATATAATGACTTAATAAAGATTCTATGACCTTAATAGATGACTTTAACATGTTAGAATGAGTATTTGGACGTTAAGCTGACCTGTATTAAATTAAGCACCGACGCTTAAGCGCCAACATTCAACACTTAAGCGTGGAAGTTAACTAAATGTGCTAAATTACATTTCTAGAAGATTCAAATGTGGTTTAGTGAGTTTTAATTTGGGTTAGTGGTTTGAGAACGTGTCTAGTAGTTAGTACGAGAAATTCATTAGTAAAAGTGGGCAAGAGTTTTTCAACAATTTCCTAGCTATTATTATAGAAGGAATAGCGGAGAAAATCACAAAGATTGATGCTGACGTGACTCCAGTTGAAGCGAAAGTGAATGATGTCAATGCACATTTGGAGCATATTGGATGGCAACTTAAGATGTCATTTAGCCACATAAGTTTTATAGAATAAGCAGACAAGGCTATGTATTTGAAAAATAAATGGATTGAAAAAGACACAACTAGAGTTCTTCACCATCATCTATTATATCAGATCTATATGCCAAATGCCCCACGAGAAACTAATGAAAGGCCAGGATTCATTCCACCAAAAGGAGAGTGGAATTAAGTTCTAATTTTTGTGTTTGTTTGAGTTAAATGTTGTTATGTTAGCGTTCAGTTTGTTTTATGTGTTTTTAGTGTTAAGTTTGTTTAGTGTTTGTGTTTTAAAATTATCTCATCAAGACTCTTTAGATTGAGAAATTATACATCACAAATGTTTGTAGTTGTTTGTGAATTAATATAAGTGTCTGTTTGTGTGTACAATTTTGTGTTATTTTGTGTTAAATAAAATTAGTTAATATTGGTGAATTTTGAGAAAGATGAGAGTTCAAGGGGAAGAAAATAGTTATTAAATATTTATAAGACCATTTAGGGGTGGTTGACTCAGGTTAGATGTGCATTTCACTTAAAATCAAAAATTTCAAAATTCGTGCACCGGCGTCTAAGTGTCTAAACCCCCCCTGCATTTAAGTGTTGGACAACCCAAGAGGTAGGTACCTAAGTGTCAAACTGTCGGCACTATTTTTGGTGTGGAGTTTCCCCGTAAGAAGTTGTCGGTCATCAGAATTAAAATCCCGTTGCCCGCTTCGGAAGGACGTTAAAAATTTTAGTTTAAAAATTTTAGTTTTGAAAAAGATGAAGTCAAACTGACCCCATAATTTTCATAGTTTAGGTTAAAAAAATTTTAGTTTTGAAAAAGATGAAGTCAAACTGACCCCATAATTTTCATAGTTTAAATATAAAAGTTTTAGTTTTGAAAAAGATGAAGTCAAACTGACCCCATAATTTTCATAGTTTAGATGAAAGATGTTTACCTCAAATCCTGTATCTATCCCGAAGGATGAATGTAGGAATTGAGGGTGAGGCTCGATCTACCTCAAATCATGTATCTATCCCGAAGGATGAACACAAGAATTGAAAGTGAGGCTCGATCAAATCTCAAATCATGTATCTATCCCGAAGGATGAACACAAGAATTGAGCGTGAGGCTCGATCAAATAAACTAGAGAAAGTTATGACATTTTGAAAAAAGATGAAGTCAAACTGACCCCATAATTTTCATAGTTTAAATGAAAGAGCGCTTTACCTTCGTGTATCTATCCCAAAGGATGAACACAAGAATTGAGGGTGAGGCTCGATCAAATAAACTAGATTTAGTTTTGAAAAATATGAAGTCAAACTGACCCCATAATTTTCATAGTTTAAATGAAAGAGATGAAGTCAAATTGACCCCATAATTTTCATAGTTTAGATGAAAGAGCACTTTATCTCAAATCATGTATCTATCCCGAAGGATGAACACAAGAATTGAGGGTGAGACCCGATCAAATAAACTAGAGAAATATCTATCCCGAAGGATGAACACAAGAATTGAGAGTGAGGCTCGATCAAATAAACTAAAGTATCCATCCCGAAGGATGAACACAAGAATTGAGGGTGAGACTCGATCAAATAAACTAGAGAAAGTTATTGACCTCATAATTTTCATAGTTTAAATGAAAGAGTGTTTACCTCAAATCCTGTATCTATCCCGAAGGATGAATGTAGGAATTGAGGGTGAGGTTTGATCAAATAAACTAGAGAAAGTTATGACATGAAGGATGAATGTAAGAATTGAGGTTGAGGTTCGATCAAATAAACTAAAAAAAGTTATGACATCCGTTTGGTCTGTGAAACCAATGTATTGGC
>JXCR01148040.1:835-16339 GCA_002079205.1 Phalaenopsis hybrid cultivar
GCAATGACTTAAGATGGATAAATTTAGACTAGCATGAAAAAGTTCATTAAAGCTTTGGAAAAAGGTAAAATTAATTACTTACAAGATTGAAAGCAACGCAATAGATGTGTTGGATCAAGTTCTATCAATAGTATGTTGCGTCGATACCTAGTCTAAAAGCAACTTTGTCTTTATTACGATAAAGACAATTTAGTCTTTATTATATTATTATTGGATATAAATAAACTTATTATGTTTAAAGTTAGAGTATGCATGAAGATTGAATTGTGAGCCTTAGGTTTAGGGTTTGGGAGAGATTTCCTACCTCTCTAATTGTAGGAATTTGGAGAGATTCCCTACCAAGCTTATCTTTTGTATTTTTGTTGAGTTGTTGAAGAATTGAAGAAAATAGCATTTTGTCCAAATTTTTGTGGAAAAGCATGCCGATTTTGAAGTCAAATCGTATTAAATTGATATCAAAGCTCGCTCCATTGGGAGACCGATCACAGAAGAGAGGATAGATCGAGACAGAAGCCAAAGCAAACAGAGATTCCNTTTTTTGTGGAAAAGCATGCCGATTTTGAGGTCAAATCGTATTAAATTGATATCAAAACTCGCTCCATTGGGAGACCGATCACAGAAGAGAGGATAGATCGAGACAGAAGCCAAAGCAAACAGAGATTCCTAAAGGTATCGATCGACTCGACAGAGATTCAAAACTCGCTCTGGACTTCTGACGTGCCCTCGTGCTCGAATCTCCTGCAAAAGAATAATACATTCACGACCATGCTAGCAGCGCGAGTCCGTCTCGCCTTCATCTGTCTCACATAGCAACGAAAGTATAGCAAACCGTCTCGCGTATCTGTATCGTGCACAGTAACAACGGGATCGTGTGCCACCTCGCCTTCCTCTATCCCAACGGACACAACAACAATATGATTATGTGTCATCTCGCCTTCCTTTGTAGCACACAACAATGATGGGATCGGGTGTCCTCTCGCCTTCCTCTGTCACNCGACGTGCCCTCGTGCTCGAATCTCCTGCAAAAGAATAATACATTCACGACCATGCTAGCAACGCGAGTCCGTCTCGCCTTCATCTGTCTCACATAGCAACGAAAGTATAAAAAACCGTCTCGCCTATCTGTATCGTGCACAGTAACAACGGGATCGCGTGCCACCTCGCCTTCCTCTATCCCAACGGACACAACAACAATATGATTGTGTGTCATCTCGCCTTCCTTTGTAGCACACAACAATGATGGGATCGGGTGTCCTCTCGCCTTCCTCTGTCACATGCAGCAACAACGGGTTCGCGTATCTAACATTCCGTTATCGGGCAGGAAGAATCCAAGAGCCAAAAAGATAGGAGAGAAAGTAAGAAATCAGGCATTCGAAGAAAGGGGAGGAAATGAACAGCCAAAGAAGAGGAAGCGATGGGACGGAAGCCAGGAAGGCATATTCGCTTTATAAACAACATGAAAGGGGCGAGAGTTTACTATCCAGAAGATCGGAGAGTGACTTCGGTAACAAGCCAAAATCGAAGGAGTTCTGTCGAGCTTGGAGCGGTCCGGTGCGAATGAGAAGCGAGAAAGGTGGGAGAGGTAGAGGAGAGCCAGTGCACTAGCATGCCAGCAAAACCGAAGAAGAAGGGAAGGAGCATCGCGGAAGAAGGGAAGAGGCAGTGTCATAGGCCGACAGACTCGTGTGGATTACGTGAAGAAGAGAAGATCTCCATTGTTCGAACCAAGTCAAGCCTTGCCATGCTCAAAGAAGAGAAGAGGAGAGGAGGGAGCATCGTAGAGAAGAAGGGAGAGCCGAGTTCGTGCGTGGGAAGTCGAAGCAGGCTCTCGATCCATATCTCTCGTGCGAGGGAAAAAAAAGTTGCATACGGAGACCAATCACAACCCTTTATCTTTAATTTTTTTAAAAAAAAAATTAATAATAAATGGGGCCCACTGCCATACACTTTTTGGAGATAAACGGCCGTGATTAGAGACCGTACGCAGAAGTGCATATGATCTCCAATCACAGCCCTTCATCATTAACNAAGGAAGAATCAAAGAGCCAAAAAGATAGGAGAGAAAGTAAGAAATCGGGCATTCGAAGAAAGGGGAGGAAATGAACAGCCAAAGAAGAGGAAGCGATGAGACGGAAGCCAGGAAGGCATATTCGCTTTATAAACAACAAGACAGGGGCGAGAGTTTACTATCCAGAAGATCGGAGAGTGACTTCGGTAACAAGCCAAAAATCGAAGGAGTTCTGTCGAGCTTAGAGCGGTCCTGTGCGAATGAGAAGCGAGAAAGGTGGGAGAGGTGGAGGAGAGCCCGTGCACTAGCATGCCAGCAAAACCGAAGAGGAAGGGAAGGAGCATCGCGGAAGAAGGGAAGAGGCAGTGTCACAGGCCGACAGACTCGTGTGGATTACGTGAAGAAGAGGAGATCTCCATTGTTCGAACCAAGTCAAGCCTTGCCATGCTCAAAGAAGAGAAGAGGAGAGGAGGGAGCATCGTAGAGAAGAAGGGAGAGCCGAGTTCGTGCGTGGGAAGTCGAAGCAGGCTCTCGATCCATATCTCTCGTGCGAGGGAAAAAAAAGTTGCATATGGAGACCAATCACAACCCTTTATCTTTAATTTTTTTTAAAAAAAATTAATAATAAATAGGGCCCACTGCCATACACTTTTTGGGGATAAACGGCCGTGATTAGAGACCGTACGCAGAAGTGCATATGATCTCCAATCACAGCCCTTCATCATTAATTTTTATTTTAAAAATAATAATAATAAGTGAGGTTCACTGCCATACACTTTTTGGGGGATGGAGGGTTGTGTAGGGTCTTTAATCACAGCCCTTCATCTTTAATTTTTTTTATAAAAAAAATAATAATAAGTGGGGTCCACCGCCATACACCTTTTGGGGGGTGGACGGCTGTGATTGGAGACTGTAAGCAGGACTGTGCACGGTCTCCAATAACAGCCCTTCATCTTTAATTTTTTCAAACAATATAATAATAAGTTGTGTCCATTGTCATACACTTTTTGAAGATGGAAGACTGTGATTGCAGACCGTATGCAGAACTCCGTATGGTCTCCAATCACATCCCTTCCTCTTTATTTTTTTAAAAAATAATAATAATAAAAAGTGTGGTCAGCTGTCATACACCAGACCACACTTTTTGGGGGGATGGACGACTGTGATTGGAGAGCGTACGAAATTATGCATACGGTCTTTTTTCGTGTGAAAAAAAAGTCGGAGACCTTACACAGAACTGTGTACGGTCTCCAATCGCAGTTATACGTATGCAATTCTGTGAGGGGTGTTAGAGCCAAAGGTAAGATAAAAAGTTTAAAATGATAAATTTATAAAATTTAATATATCATTAACTATTAATAAAAATGTTTAATTGAATCAAGTTTTAAGTTAAAGAAGTTGCGTAGAAAAAATGGTTAGTGATTAATTTTATTATTTATTTAATAATAACTTGTCATGCAATATAAATGTATAAAACTATGTGTGTACACACACATACGTGCGCGCGCGTGCAAATTACATAACTAGAAAGTTATATTAGGAGAACCAACTTTATTATCAATATTTTATGAAGCTTAAATTTTTTAAAGGAAATAATTAAATGAAGATAACGATTAGTAAAATAATAATAAAATAATATGATAATATCAAATGGTCAAATTAAGGCAAACTGTTTTTTAATAAAAAGATTAACATATAGTAAATGAATAATAATTCCTTATACATTTGACTTTAGACTTCTANAAAATAATTAAATGAAGATAACGATTAGTAAAATAATAATAAAATAATATGATAAAATCAAATGGTCAAATTAAGGCAAATTGTTTTTTAATAAAAAGATTAACATATAGTAAATGAATAATAATTCCTTATACATTTGACTTTAGACTTCTAATTCTTGATAAGTGAAGAGAACATTTATAATCATCCGCATCGAGGTGAGTACTCGTGTTCTTAAACTATGATGATATTTTGTTTCTATTAGACCAAATACATTTATTGGTACTACAATTAGCTATATTGAAATTACTACAAACTCATGATTTTGAATTCTATTAAATTTTTTTTTATACTGTAGGAATGATATGTGTGCACATCAGTATTGAATGATTTGACTGCTATGCAAATGAGAAGTAATTATTTTTTTATTAAATGTTTTTACGTGCATGATTGACTATGATGGAGTCACCCCTTGATAGGACTAGTGGGAGAACACTAAAGTACCAATGCGCGTATATGAAAAAGAATATTGATATTGATGTTTCTTAATTGACATAATTTTTAGACGGTGCTCCTGTGATAGTTGTATACATATGAAATGATATTGATATGACATTGATATAAACCCTTTAAATAATATGTTAATATTGATTTATAAAGAAGCTCTTAACTGACTGCATGTTATTTTGTTTCTTGTATTTGTAGTTCAGGAGTATGAGTATTCACTGACTCATTTAGCTCATTATTATTTTAAACTAACTTTTCAGCTTAATTAAGCGATTAAAGATGAGTGATATAAGAGAAACGTTTATAAAAGACGTGGACAACCAATAACAAGATAATATAAATTGTATCGTTTCAATTTAATTTGATTACTGACTCTTTCATTCGTTAAATTTTAGATGAATATAGAAAATTTAATTTCACACCATCCGACCGTCTGTTTCCGTCTTGGATAATTTCATGCCTCGTGTCGGGTCGTGACAGCATACAATCTAGCCTTTCTCTGACACGTGCAGCAACGACGGGATCGGGTGCTGCCTTCGTGATCGAACCCTACAAAACAGTTGTGATTGTAGGTTTGTCGCTTTGTGGCCAAACCCTGCAATACAGTTGCAATTAGAGCTTGGATTGACGTGATTCAGGGACACTAAATTGTGGTACAGTTGAGAGAAAAACTAGCTAAGAAGAGACGGCGGGATTTCAAGGTATAAAATTTTGACTTTAAGATTGAAATTTTTTCTGGAAGAGATGACAACCAATAAANCGTGGCCAAACCCTGCAATACAGTTGCAATCAGAGCTTGGATTGACGTGATTCAGGGGCACTAAATTGTGGTACAGTTGAGAGAAAAACTAGCTAAGAAGAGATGGCGGGATTTCAAGGTATAAAATTTTGACTTTAAGATTGAAATTTTTTCTGGAAGAGATGACAACCAATAAAGTAAATGATTTGAAGTTAAAATTAGAGGAAGAAATCGACCAAATCAAATCTAGGATGGAAGAAAGGTTTGTTACAATGGAGGATGAGTTTTCTTCTATGGAGAACCGAATGGAGGTCTGATTCGAGAGCATGAGAAAATTTGATAAATGATAAAGAGACTCGTTGAGATGGAATCCAAGCCCCTGTCTGCGACTCAATTTGTAAAACATATAGGCCAAGAGATTGAACGCGAGGAATATGAGGAAAACATGCACCNCGATAAATGATAAAGAGACTCGTTGAGATGGAATCCAAGCCCATGTCTGCGACTCAATTTGTAAAACATATAGGCCAAGAGATTGAACGCGAGGAATATGAGGAAAACATGCACCAACACGAACCCCCTCACAGGGCTTCGATTGGGGGTGGATTGGAAATTTCTGATGGATGTGGTTTGGCTGAAACATGGTAAAGAGATTATGCAAGAGTTATAGGGGAGCACGAAGAAAAAAGGAGACAAGCATGGAGAGGATATGGCTATAATCGAAGGAAGGATTTTTACTCTCGATACATGGGAGGAAACAATTAAGGGAGAGAAAGTTGGAGTGGAGATGCTACCTTAGGAANCGGGGAGCACGAAGAAAAAAGGAGACAAAGCATGGAGAGGATATGGCTATAATCGAAGGAAGAATTTTTACTCTCGATACATGGGAGGAAACAATTAAGGGAGAGAAAGTTGGAGTGGAGATGCTACCTTAGGAANCTACTTTATGAAGGTGACAGAAAAAAATGATGGCTACAACGCCCTGCATCAAGTGAATGCTAAATTCAATCGAAAGGGCCAAATTAACAATACAAGTAACATTAAAAGGTTAGGTCATCAAGCTTGAGAAACTTCATTAAAAACCATATGTATACAATANCTGGAGCAGGATTGGAGGAGAATTTCATGAAGGGCCTAAGCCCAAAATATGGGTAGAGCTTCGACTATTGAGACCGTTGGGATTGATAGAGACAATAGAGCTCGCCTAGATAGCAAAGGACAAGAAACAGATGAAGAAGGACAACACGAGCAACACAGATGGAGCGTCATACCGATCTGCTACAAGCACGACGACATCAAAATCTCAAACAGTAGAAGTTCAAAGGGAGGCTGTACGGGGCATGAATAATGGGCAATCAAGAGCCTTATAGAGACAGACGTTCTTGAGAAGCCAAGGAATTATGTTTTTGGTATGACAAGATGTTTACCCTAGGACATGGTTGCAAGGATCGAAACTTAGAAGTTTTCATGGTGGTGCACGACGATGAGGCAAAGGAGGAGAAAATATAGACGGTTGTGGTGGAGGAGGGACACTCACTTTTGCCTACCTTGAGGACAATGTGTCTTTTGAGGGCGAGAGTATTGTTCCGTTGGTACCTAGCCTAAGGATAAATTTATTTTTTGTACGCCTAAAGACAATTTAGTCTTTTATTATTACTATTGTTGGGTATAAATAGACTTATTATGTTTACGGTTAGAGTATGCAAGAAGATTGAGTTGTGAGTCTAGGTTTAAGGTTTGGAAGAGATTTCCAACCTCTCAAATTGTACGAATTGGGAGAGATCGCCTACTTCTCAAATTGTAGGTGTTTATCTTTTGTATTTTTGTTGAGTTGTTTGAAATATTGAAGAAAATAGTATTTTGCCCTAATTTTGATGAAAAAGCGTGTCGATGAGGTCGGATCATGTCCTAGTGATACAAAAACATTGTTAGCAAGACCAGTGACATCCCACAGAGCAGGAAATAGAAGAAAAATAAGGGGAAAGAGGTAGAGAAAATATTTTGAATATTGTGATTGTTAACCATAACACCTAAAAGAATCCCCTAAATAGCTCTTCGACCATTCATCATAGAGTTTGGGTGTCACGGGCTACGCCACACCTATACCTTAGAGTGAATGAAAAAAAAAATTATTAGCCACACCTATATTTTGTAGTTAATGAAAGAAATAAATAAATGATTATCCTACTATAGACATGTGGGTATCATGACCAGAAACTTAACGAACACAGGTGTGCAACTCCCTATGCAAGCAACTGAGAAGAGTTGCAACATCTCATGGGTTTCTTATCATCCTCAACTCGATATTCAACAAGCTAATCTCTCTAGACTTCCTAGCCATTTAGTGGGGTAACTTCATATAGCCACCACACAATAGAGAATTCACCTACTAGCTCGCCATATTGGCCCTCGCGCNCTGTTAGCAAGCCAGTGACATCCCACAGAGCAGGAAATAGAAGAAAAGGGGAAAGAGGTAGAGAAAATATTTTGAATATTGTGATTGTTAACCATAACACCTAAAAGAACGAATCCCCTAAATAGCTCTTCGACCATTCATCATAGAGTTTGGGTGTCACGGGCTACGCCACACCTATACCTTATAGTGAATGAAAAAAAAAATTTATTAGCCACACCTATATTTTGTAGTTAATGAAAGAAATAAATAAATGATTATCCTACTATAGACATGTGGGTATCATGACCAGAAACTTAACGAACACAGGTGTGCAACTCCCTATGCAAGTAACTGAGAAGAGTTGCAACATCTCATGGGTTTCTTATCATCCTCAACTCGATATTCAACAAACTAATCTCTCTAGACTTCCTAGCCATTCAGTGGGGTAACTTCATATAGCCACCACACAATAGAGAATTCACCTACTAGCTCGCCATATTGGCCCTCGCGCGGTAAATGGGATCTTTTTGGAAAAAATAATCAAAACTCCCCTGATGTTGGCTTGGTGGCCTAAGAGACATGCTAACCACTTGAACAAAGAAACATTGATTCCCACTTACCGACAACTCAAAGAGAACTCAGCATACAAGTGTCTCACCTAAAGGGAAATGCAACTCTCTGAAATCAAGGCATTATCCATAATGAAGAAATGGCAAGAAAAATGGTGGAAGAAAAATCTCGGCCATAATTGGGCGAGCTTAAGGGAATAGAAAAGGGCATTACCGTTGGGCCTCCAAAAAGCAAGGCAATTTGATTGATTTTGGATTTGATCCATTACTAGCCAAAAACGGGAAAACTTACAAGTTTTAGGTAGTTTCAATAAATATACACAAGACTAAACAAGACATAGAACGACAAGAAGTAAATTAAATTGGAAAACGAGATCTTAATATGAATAGATTTTGACCAACACCTAACATAACTATTGAGACACTAATACAAACAAAATCCTAATAGTCATGTCTAAATAAGAAGCAGAAATATAGATAACAATAATTGTGAGTAGTAATTCACACTAATAACAATCATCTAATCCTTAAGGATAAACACCAAACCCATAAAAGAAGAAAGATTGATTCCTAATCGCAAACACATCAAAGAGAAACCACCACACAAGTGTCTCGCCCAAATAGGAAGTGTGCCTCCCTAACATCGAAGCATCATCATTGATGAAGATTTGGCGAAAAGGATTGTGAAAGAAGAATCTCGGGCATAATTGGGTGAGCTTCAGAGAAAAGAGAAGTGTGTTATCATTGGGCCTCAAAAAAACAAGGCCACTTGAAAGAAAGTCTTGGAATGAAGCGCTAACAGTTCCAACGCCACGACTGATTTTGGTATTCATCCAGCACTAGCCAAATACGGGAACACTTAAATTTTAGCAAGATTCAATAAATATACACAAGACTAAACCAAAAGTAGCATGGCAGAAAATAAATTAATTTGCAAATAGAGAACATAGTGCTAATTGACTTTGTCTAAAACCTAATATAGTCTTTGATAAATTAATAAAAACAAAGTAAAAATCATGTCTAAGAAGAAGAAATGCATATAGTATGCAGCTAAAATATTGTTGTGAGCAGTCATTCATCATTATAACAATCTTCAAATCCTTAGAAATCTTTCAACAAGGATAAGCATAACCTTCATTGAAGAGGTCTATCACTTTAGCAAAGCAAACACACAAACACAAAAGTAAGTAAAGAAACCCAAAATTCAATTTCACATTCATTTTTTCATGCTTGAAAAGTGCAAGGGATTCGTATATATAACAACTCAAGGACAAAACTGCCAACCATCAACTTTCAAAGAAGTGATGAAGTGAAAGAGACGTGGTGAAGTCAGAAAATTACGGTAGAAAAGCAAAAAGGTGGTTAAAAAGTTGAAAAAAGATGGTGAAGAAACTAGAAGAAGGTAAGACATTCACGCACTACCACCCCCATCATCGATCTAAGCATTGTGTAGTAACAAAAAGCCTACGAAACTGCCAATACACATAATTTGACACATAACATGGCCCACAACACAATCCATAATACAATAAAATGATTCAATAACACATAGCCCAGAGTACACCATAGCAGCAAAAAAGTTCAGCAAAATGAAAAGACATCCAGAATAACAAGTATGTTACTTTATGAAGGTGACAGAAAAAAATGATGCCTACAACGCCCTGCATCAAGTGAATGCTAAATTCAATCGAAAGGGCCAAATTAGCAATACAAGTAACATTAAAAGGTTAGGTCATCAAGCTTGAGAAACTTCATTAAAAACCATATGTATACAATATGATATGGGCAGTATTGAGACATGCCATAGAGAATGATAAAATATATGTAGCATGATCTCTACACATGTGAGGCACACAAAGATAAAGAACACCATCCCATGCATTCCAAGATATGTAACAAACCATTAAAATAATTTCAAATGCATAAAACATCAAAAATAAGTATGTATTTTTCAAATAAGCACAGCAATCAAATAATAAGGTAATTCAACAATATCACAGAGGCACACTGCTAATAAATCGTCAATGAGCATGTTAAGATAACAATAACTTATTTATATAATAATTAGTCAAAACCTACAAAAGCATGCACTAACAACATTGCATATATGTCGGTCAACTTTTTTATTATTTAAAAGTATGAAAAATAATTTTTGAGATTTAATTTAAATATAAGAAGTATACGGTTTGAGTTTTGAAAGTAGTGTGTTTTAATTTTTAAAAAATGTGAACAAATGGATCTCATTCGTCCAATAGTTTGCATAATCATGTCCGATACCGTGAATACTACACTTTTCTGAAAGATAAGTATAGACCTCGGTGATAGACTCAATCCTGCAAACTAAAAAATTTATTATATTTGTTTGGTCTGCGACCTTTTTATGTGTGACCGACAAGTTCCCCTATCCAATACAAAGATTAAATCGTCAATGAGCATGTTAAGATAACAATAACTTATTTATATAATAATTAGTCAAAACCTACAAAAGCATGCACTAACAACATTGCATATATGTCGGTCAACTTTTTTATTATTTAAAAGTATGAAAAATATTTTTTAAGATTTAATTTAAATATAAGAAGTATACGGTTTGGGTTTTGAAAGTAGTGTGTTTTAATTTTTAAAAAATGACCAAATGGATCTCATTCGTCCAATAGTTTGCATAATCATGTCTGATACCGTAAATACTACACTTTTCTGAAAGATAAGTGTAGACCTCGGTGATAGACTCAATCCTGCAAACTAAAAGATTTGTTACATCCGTTTGGTCTGCGACATTTTTATGTGTGACCGAAAAGTTTCTCTATCTAATACAAAGATTAAATAGAGTTTATTTTACCTGGATTTTAAGTTCCCTAAAGAAGCAAACCTCTATAGTTAATTACATTTCAAATGACGGGGGTCACTTGGGAAAACTCTCGATAATGATCAGAGGTACTAGTCTTCAAGAATTCAAAGTTTAGATTTTCACGGTAGGACGTAGAAAAGCAAGAGGGAGTGGCTCAAATAGGAACAATTATTTTCAGGAGTCCAAAGGAAGGAACAGGTAGGGGATGTTACAGATCCTGAGAAGAAACCTCAGTAACTTCACAGACTATCCTACTGTGTGGCTGTGTTTTGAAGAAGATGTTATTTGAGTGTTCAATCCTATCAATTTTATTATTTAGGACTTACACTTGCATAGTAACTGGTTATACAAATAGCCCGCAGAGATAATAAGTTTTACGTCGTTCTGGACGACAACTTCGGAACCTAAGGCGAGTTAGGACTTATACTGCTCAGTATGACTGTGCAGGAGCCTAGAAGAGGATGAGGATTTACGTCGCGTTAAGCGAGCTACCTCGAAGTCCTATGAGTTGTTTAAACTAGGAAAGTTTAACTGGTGAAGACTTGTTTTGCTATTGTAGAATGACGACCACCTCCACTTGTAGTTTGCTTCAAACTCCTTGTCGCGCTGCCCACGAAGTTGCTCCAAATTCCTTGTCGAAGCAGCAGTCCTAAAGTCCAAGGTTCAAAAGGTTGTATCATGTATGTTTCAATGTCTCAATTGTGTTGTAATTATGGGGGGTTAAAGTTGATTAGAGCGACACCGGTTAGGATCTCACGGTCGTCTCATTCCGGTATCACTATTTTCTTTTGAATTTACTTAGTCTAAATGAGTTGTGAAACTCATTTAAACCGGGGAGATCTCGTCAGCAACTGTGGGTTACCTCCTCCGAGGGACTCCCGTAAATTCGAAAGAACGTGTTATATTTTGTTATTTGTTTTTTTGAAATGTTTAATTTTGAAAAATCATTTTGTTTTGAAAGTGAAATTGTATTCAGTACCTGCATAATGTGTGAGCAAGAGTAATTGCAATGAATAAACAACAACAAATAAAATGTACATGTGTACGTGACGTATCTGCTGTTGTTATCCCTGTTGCATGTTTAACTCACAAACACAATATAATTTACAGGGAATTTAAATAAATTGCAGGAAAAAAAGAGAAAATAGTAAGCAGTAGAACAAGTCGTAGCAAAAGCTAGGAACTCCAAACAGGTGATCCTAAGGTTTTCTACAACTGCTGACTGCAACTAACGAGCTAGTACGGTGATCCTACGACCTCCTACGGCTCCGGAAAACAACTAGCAAGTGTGTATGGTGATCCTACGACCTCCTACGGCTCCGGGAAGCAACTGACACGTGTGTACGGTGATCCTACGACTCCGGACAGCAGCTAGGAATTTCTAATAACGCCTATATGAGTTCCTATGAACCCAAACAGCAATGGGCAGCACCTATGCGGCTTCCTACGAACCCGAACAGAGGTGGGCAGCAACTAGATGACTTCCTATGAACCCAAACGGTGGTGGACAGCTCCTAGGTGGCTTCCTACGAACCCAAATAGTGGTGGGCAGCAACTAGATGGCTTACTACGACGCCGGGCAACGGCTTTGGAGCCTTGGACAGCACCCTATAGCACTCCTACGACACCGGGCAGCGACTTGGAGCTTTGGACAGCACCATAAAGTGCTCTTATACTCCAAACAGTGGCTTTGGATCTTTGGACAACAGCCCACAGCACTCCCAGCAATTTTCAAGTACTTTCCAGCATTCCTAAAACGACTAAAAATTACTTGAAACTCTCCAAACAACTCAAGCAGCAAGACATCTATCAATTACATTTGGCCACCCCTTTCAACATAAGCAGCGAATTGCTTTGCAATTGTATGTATAGCTCCTCAATAAGGTCCGCTAAACCTGTGTACCGACAGCTTCATAGTGAGATAGAATACCAGAACTATAATGCAGTAAATACAATTGTCCCACCTAACAACCTAAACCAACAGTAAGAATGCATTCCTGTGGAGAGGATTCCATTTCAATTTTATGTAAACAATTTGATAGCTATAAGATGCAATAGCTGGAAGAATATACCTGTCCTTACCTTACTTCGACGCAGCAGGAACACAGCAAGAATGAAAAGGAATGGGAAAGGGAGGTAGCTGGTCGCTGGCGAGAAGGAGGCCAGCAGCTTCAGTCGAGTGAGGAAGAGATTCGGGCGCTTCTCCTGCGTGAGTGAGGAAGAGGGAGGTCGAATCGAGCTAGGTGCCGCGTGAGAGGAGGACGAGGGCCTCGATGGGAGCTTCCGAACAGAGAGGTCGAGGGCTTCGGTTCGTGAATGAGCGGAGGCCGAAACTGTCGGGCGAGGAAGGAGTTCTGGTCGCACGAACGAAGAGGACTGGGGAACTTCTGTCGCGCGAGAGAGGGTAGGAGGCGAGAGTTTCTATTCGTTCGGTCGAGCACGAGCGGGAGGAGCAGGCGAGTGGGATTTTCGGTCAAGTGGTAGAGGCGCAGCAGATGCTTCGATCGGGAGCTGCGATCGAGTCGCAGAGAGGAGCAGGTGAGACGAGTGGGGGTCTTCGGCGCGGAAGGAGGAGATCGCGCGAGGGGGAGGCGAGGCAGGTGAAGGTCTCGGTGCAGAGAGAGAGCAGTGGGATCTTGTATCCGGTTAATTGCAAAGGAACGTTACGGGATATTGGGGGTGGAATTAATTAGTTTTCATGATTGAGAAATCTAAATGGAAAATTAATAACAACTTAATATTTTTAATTAAGGCAAATTTACATAATTCCTTTGACTTTTGAAGTTTGAATTTCAAATTCAGTAGAGCTGGTGCCTAGCCCGAGTCCAGCCTAAATTGAACCCAAGTCGAACCTAGGTTAAGCTTGGGCCCGCATACCGCTAAAAAAAATGTGTATCGATATTCGTGTTAGTCGCTCGCGTGTAAAACTATAACAATGCAGGTGTCCTTCCTAGCTAAAGTCGACATCCCGGACGCATCCGTGCGGTCCGATTAGTCATCCGGGGTCATCTGAACGAGTTTGATGCCGATCAGGCAAAAAAATGTGTCCACTTTGTGTGTGGTGTAGCGAGTGCGTTGCTAAGTCACAGAGGGTTCACCTAAGGCCATATGATCATGTATGAACTCATTTTCGGGTCATTTACATGTTGGTTCTTTTGCCCTTGCAAGTAGAAGTTGAGTGATTGGAACCACTCATGCGAGTTCTTCACAAAACTGAGTCAAAAAGGGGTTTGAAGTTCTACGGGATGTGGGTTCCATTGCTAGTATGCTAGGATGGTCAACAAGGAACTCCTAAGGCTAGATTATGGGTTCTGGGAGTAGGAGACTAAGTTCTCACTAAAAATGAGGTCAACAATATATAAAGAAATATTGCAATTAAGTTTAAACGGCTTACCTCAAATAAAGAAAATGTCATTTAAAACACTGTTCATTGCTTCATCTCTCCTAACATCAATCAATCCTATGAAATAATTTATTTCAAGCATAACAATTAAAATATGAAATTAAATATTTTGGTCCATATTAGCATTCTATTAATTAATACCCTTCTTTCCTTTCATTTTCACTTTTAGCTCAAAGAAGGAACAAAAAGAATTAAGCAAACCTACAAGATTACCTTCGACCACTAACATTATAAGATTAAGTACTAGGGTTTATTCCTTAACTATTCAAATAAGAACCATTATCAAATTAGACATTAAACTAATCAAATGTACAGCAAAACAGGATTATAAACACTAAAAACATCCATGCATTACATGATTATTTTCCATTAACGGTTATTTTTATAATATTACCCTAATCATAAATTCAACAGAAAATTCTCAACACAGCTGAGGACTCTTTTGCTGCTATATGGTTTTAGTTGAGAGATTCTATTTCTAATTTATGTCAATTGAGAAGAAATTATAACTATGGTTTACAAGTTTAAACAGTATGAACGTAAAAAATTATTAATGACCACCATACTTGCTTCACGAGTCAACCTGAGCAAATATGATGAAGGTAGCCAGCTACAAGCGTGATAATGTGCAACTCCAGCCTAAATTGTCTCGAAGGCCATACAAAGTCTGTTTGCATGACAAAGTCTGTTTCATGATCGGACGATATTTGTAGAGTGTCGAAGGCGGTCGAGATAATCCATGGCCGAATCGTACATTATCATTCTAGTAGCCTACTACCTTTATTATATTCGCTCAACTTGACTCATGGAACAAGTATGGAGGTCAGCAATAACCTAATTCAAGATTGCTAACTCAAAATGCATGATTCATGAAAAAATGTAACAGCTTTGAAGTTTAAGTTTCTTTACATTAAGCTTACTCTCACTTAGAATCTTTTCCAGAATTCGTTTACACAATTATAGCAAATTACAGTGAAATTACTCCAAAACTATGTTTCTAATACATAACTAAGATGGGATTTCTTTAACCTTATCCTATGGCATTCCTAAATCTAAAAATTGAAGAAAATTTATCAAATGATTAAGGTACTTTCATTTATTCCATGATCAAACTGTAAATTTTATCAGAATCTTGACTAAACATTATAACTAAAAGTCAAAATTCACTCACCTTAAGTTCAAACTTGCATAAGAATCCCTCTTAATAAATATTTAATTTAGATCAACAAACTGCGCAACTATTTGCTAACTGAAGAAATCCAGATTTGCCAGAGTAGTTCTTGCCTTAAGTTCAAGAAGGAGAACAAGGAATT
>JXCR01148041.1:0-24314 GCA_002079205.1 Phalaenopsis hybrid cultivar
CTACTTGTTCATTAGTGTTCTCTTTTGGGTTGATCTCAATGTTGCTAGGAAGTGTTCCTTGGTGTCTATTGTTAAGTGAATTAGCAATTTATCCTAGTTGATTCTCTATATTTTTAATCGCAGCATTTTGACTTTGCAACTGGTTTCCCATTTGCAATTCCACTTCTTCTATAGACATCTTCTTATTCTCAAATTATGATCATTGTTAGAGTCCGGTGGATATGAAGTTCTATAGTTTGTGTTCCCTTGATTATTCCAACTTTCATTAGGATTTGCATGATTATTTTCCCATTGTTTGTTTCCACCCCAAGTAGTATGACACCAGTTAAAATTAGGATGGTTCTTCCAACCTGGGTTCTAAAAGTTAGAATATAGGCTGTTTATGGTATTTAAAGTCTCATATGATAAGTTAGAATCAATCATATGCCCTAATGAACTTTCCTCACTTACTGGAGTAAATTGAGTTTGGTTCATTCCAATTTGGTCCAACTTCCTTGATATTGCAGCAACTTGAGATGCAAGAATTGAAATCTCATCTGTATCATAAACACTGACTACCTTCTTAGGATTTACCCTTGTAGAAGGCCATTAAAATGCATTTGTAGCCATTTCTTCAATTAATGCATATGCTTCATCAAATGATTTTGACATTAATGTTCCACCAGCAGCAGCATCAATTATAAACATAAGGGATTATAATAACCCATTATAAAAACTTTGAATGATTAACCAATCAGGCAGAGCATGATGTGAACACTTAGTTAAGAGTTCCTTAAATCTTTCCCAGGCTTCGTGTATATATTCCCCTTCATACTGACAAAATGAGATAATATCTTTTCTAAGTTTAGTAGTCCTTGAAGGTGGAAAATACTTTGTTAGGAATTTATGATGAGTTAACTCCTCCCAATTTTTAATAGAGTCAGGTGCTAATGAGTATAACCACATTTTAGCCTTATTCCTTAGTGAGAAAGGAAAAAGCTTTAGTCTGACAGCATCGTCTGACATACCGCTATAGCGAAATATAGCACAAAGTTTTATAAAATTCGATAAGTGTAAATAGGGATCCTCCAAAGGAGTTCCCCCAAACTGAATGCTCTACACCAGTTGGATAATCTCAGGATTTATTTCAAACGAGTCAGCTTCTACGATAGGGTTTTTTATACTTGACTGAATTTCATCTGTCGTAGGATTTACGTAATCCCTCAATGAAGTATGATGATTTTCCAAGTTATTATTTTGAAAGTTTTCCATTTCCATTTCTAGTTTTTCAGTCCTCTTTGTATTTTTATTTTTTTATTTTTTTCAAACTCAGGATCATAAGGCTGTCAGCGATATTTCGGGTTGGTTTGTGGGGTTGCCCATAAGAAGCTGTCGGTTGCAGGAATCGAAATCCCGTCGCCCGCTTCGGAAGGACATTGAAGTATGAAATCAAGCTGACCCCATATTTTTCATAGTTTAAAATGAAAGAGCGCTGTACCTCAAATCCTGTATCTATCCCAAAGGATAAACACAAGAATTGAGGATGAGGCTCGATCAAATAAACTAAGGAAAGTATGACGTTCGTTTGGTCTACGAAACCTTTGTATTTGCCGACTAGTTCCTCTTTTTAATATAAAGGATTAAATAGGATTTATATTAAGTTGGGTTCAAACATGCTTCCTATAAGGAAAAGCCCCTATAGTTAATTACATCTTAAATGACCAAAGTCACTTAAGAAGACTCTCGATAAAATGAGAAATATTATCTTCAAGGAATTTCAAAGGGTAGGACTCTTCAACGAAATCGGACGTAGAGTAGAAATATTATCTTCAAGGAATTTCAAAGGGTAAGACTCTTCAACAAAATCGGACGTAGAGGTGGAAAGATTATCTTCAAGGAATTTCAAAGGGTAGGACTCTTTAACGAAATCAGACGTAGAGGTGTGAATATTATCTTCAAGGAGTTTCAAAGGGGAGGACTTTTCAATGAGATCAGATGTAGAGGTGTGAAAGAGAATTTCAAAGGGTAGGACTCTTCAACGAAATCGGACGTAGATGTGTGAAAGGGGACTAGTTCAAATTTGGAACATTTTTATTGTAGAATAAAAATTTCAAAGGGTAGGACTTTTCAATGAGATCGGACGTAGAGGTGTGAAAGGGGATTGGTTCAATTGAAGGGTGGGACTCTTCAACAAAATCGGATGTAGAGGTGTGAAAGGGGATTGATTCAAATTGGGAACATTTTATTGTAAAATCCAAAGGAAGAAGGACTAGGGGATGTCATTGATCTAGAGGAGAAGCTCGATGACTTCCCAAGCTATCCTAATGTTTGGCTTCAGTTTTGAGGAGAAATATTTAGTTGTTTCATCCTNGAAGCCGCATTAGCAAACGTAGGTTACCTCCTCCGAGGGATTCCCAATCATCCAATAGAGACGTCTTAATTTAGTTGAAGTTGTAGTTTTATGTGATGTTTGTGATTAGAATTGTTTTATATTTTGAATGTTGTGGGGGTGAATTTTATCTTGGTTGATTTTAGTTTTAGTCGATCATCAAATAGAGACATCTTAATTAAGTTAAAGTTGTGGTTTTATATGATGTTTGTGATTAAATTTTGGATAGAGACGTCTTAATTTAGTTGCAATTGTAGTTTTGTGTGATGTTTGTGATTAAATTTTGAGTTGTTTTACATTTTGAATGTTGTGGGGGTGAATTTTATCTTGGTTGATTTTAGTTTTAGCTTTGGTTTTGGTTTATTCGAATGTTGTGGCGGTGAATTTTATCTTGGTTGATTTTAGTTTTGGTTTTGGTTAACATGCAAGTTATGTTATGGCGGTGAGTTTTATCTTAGTTGATTTTAATTTTGGTTTTGGGTTATGGTTATGATTTAATTGAAGTTGTGGTTTTATGTGATGTTTGTGATTAAATTTTGAGTTGTTTTATATTTTGAATGCGTGGGGGTGAATTTTATCTTGGTTGATTTTAGTTTTAGTTTTGGTTTTGGTTTTGTGGATATCCTGGCGGGGAATTTTATCTTGGTTGATTTTTAATTTTGGTTTTGGGTTATGGTTAACATGCAAAGCGATGAATTTTATCTTGGTTGATTTTAGTTTTGGTTTTGGTTATGGTTTTGGTTAACATGCAAGAGGTGAATTTTATCTTGGTTGATTTTAGTTTTAGTTTTGGTTTTGGCTTTGGTTTTGGGATTATTTTGGTTCTGTGGCTATCGTGATTTTGTGTGATGTTTGTGATTAAATTTTGAGTTGTTTTATATTTTGAATGTTGTGGAGGTGAGTTTAATCTTTTCGATTTTAATTTTTGTTTTGCGGCTATCCTAGTAGTTTTAGTTTTCATGGAGGGTGACATCGTTGTTTAGCATGCAAGTTCGTAATTTCGGTTATGGTTATGATTATGTGGCTATCCTGATAGTTTTAGTTTTCATACAGAGTGACATCGTTGTTTAGCATGCAAATTTGCAGGTATAAAAGTACGGTATGAAAGTACAAGAAAGACAACGCTAAAAACTGTAAAAGTGTACCTGACGAGTCTTCTCGTTCCACCACCTAAAACTTAAAATGCATGTTAAGGCAGTTCATGAAGAGGAGGAAAGGTAAAATTTTGGTAATTTTCCTAACCCTATGTCATATCTTGGTGAGCCCTTAAAAGTTTCATTAAAAGTTTAATTAAGGATGATTTCATTGAGCGAAGAATATTAAGTTTAATAGGCCTCTAACAACGAGTTAGGAGGGGGAAGCAAGTCCATGCCTCTCACTCACCAACTAGTGAAAAGCCTCGAGTCCATTTAAACTTATTATGTTGCTTAATGATTCATCATAATCCTTAATTCTCAGTGAACATTGATGTCCCAATTATCCCTAAAAATAGGGTAATTATCACTTATCATTCAACCTTATTATTCAGTGAACATTGATGTCTCAATTATCACTAAGAATAGGGTAATTATCACTTATCATTTAATTTAAAAATTATGTGGGTGAATACCCTTAAAGAGGCAAGTTAGTGTAATTTGAACACTTAGCCAAATTTTAATCCTAATTGGGCTTAGTGGTGTTTCAAAGATGTTTGATTATGTTTATTTCTCTAATCTTTGTTTAATCAATTTTTGATTTAGCCTAAGTCCCCACTAAGCCCTTAAGATCTAGGTGTGTGTCTTAATTAGTTTTGAAAAAGGTTAAGCCTTAGGTGGTCTTGATTCATGATTTGGATTTTATTTGAAAATCAAGATAGGGGTATTAAATTGATTAATTATTGATTTCAAAAATTATACCCCTAAGTCAAGGATCATTTAATTTTAAGAAACTTCCAAATTTTAAAAATTTAAAAATTTATTAATCTTAATTGAGAAAGTGAGATTGGTTTCTACCAATTAACCCATTTGTGTTTCAAACATCAAATAAATTGATTAAGATTAGAAGTTACCCATTTTCCCTCCTTGAATTAAGCCTAAATGTTAATTAAGGCAAAATTTCCAAAATTACACATTTGCCTCTAAGGTTCTAACACCTCATAATTTGTCAAATTCAACCCAAATGACTTTAAAGTTTTTATCCTTCCTCATTCATGGGTCGATTGAAACATCAGAGGAGAAAATGTGATTTTTAAAAATTTAATTTAATTTATATAATTATTTTAATGCAAAAATAGGATTTTTCAAAGAAAATTCCCTAAATTGACCAAGGTGAGTTATAATTCCTTGAAAGTTTTGTTCGAGGTAGAACTAGACCAAAAAAGCCTTTGGACAAAATTTCATGATCTTTGAAATTTTTACTGAAAGTAGAACTAGACTAGTGCAGCCTTTGAATCAAATTTCACAATTTTTTTAATTCTCTGTGATTTAATAGAATTATTTTAAATTCTGGGTTATTTAATAAAAATAAAATATTTTAAGTGGTGGAAATTAAGTATTGTATTTTTGGAAAATCTCTGAAAGGACAAAGAACTCAGAGGAGTAAATTTTATGTTTTTTTATGATTTTTCCTTGATTTATTGGAATTATTTTATGAAAACTCATTTTTAGCCTTTTAAAAAAAATAGCTTTTTAAGCTTTGAAATTCAATATCTTTATTTAGAAAATCAGGAAAAATATTCTAATTGTTCCTGAGTGATTAAGAAACAATTTACAACCTTTCCATGAGTTTTATTATTTTTATGATTTTTATGAATTTTTAATTATTTAAATACTTAGAATAGGCTAAAAATCAAATTTTTATCTTAATATCACTTTATTTTTAAAAAATGCCCCTGATCACAGAGAACTAAAAAAAACTAAGTTTCATAATTTTTTGAGTTATATTTTGATTTTTTTTAAAAATCATTTAAGTGTTAAGAGTGGTATTTATCTTTAAAAATCAATTTAAGTTATCAAATGAACTCAAAATATTTTGAAACTTTTATGATGAGTTCTCTGGATCATAAATCACAGTGGAGATCAAAAATCAAGTCATTTAAATGTTTGTATTTTACAAAATTAATTATCTTAGTGATTTAGTATTTAGAAAATTTAAGTATCTTTTAAATGACTTGTCCCATAAAATTATTTTCAAAGGTTTCTCTAGTCATGGTGGACCTTCCAAAATTTTCTTGGGATTTAATAACCAATATGCTAATTTCCATGATCAAAGGTTTCTCTGGTCATGGTAGACCTTCTAAAATTTTCTTGGGATTTAATAACCAATATGCTAATTTCCATGATTATTTTAAGGAAATGATAAAATTTTTTTTGGGATTTAATAACCAATATGCTAATTTCCATGATTATTTTAAGGAAATGATGTGAAGAATTTGTAAAATATGGATCTCGGTATAGGGACCTTCTCTGACTTTGGAAAAATCATAGAATACTTCCCCTGACAGAGGCTACAATATGTCAAAATTTCAAGCCAAAGTGATGTGTCAATATGCATGGAGAATCTAATGATTCCAAATAGTGTTTAATTAATTAAAAATATTTTATGCATCAAATGGACATGAAAATTATTCCACACCAAATAGTATTTAATTAATTAAAAATATTTTATGCATCAAATTATTTTAAAATTTATTCCACATTGTTGTCCTCTGTGAATAGTATTTAATTAATTAAAAATATTTTATGCATCAAATGGACTTGAAAATTATTCCACAATGTTTAATTATTTAAAAATGGTTTAAGCATCAAATGGACATGAAAATTATTTCACATTATTCTCCTTTGTTCACTGAGCAAGAGGGTATTTTTATTTTATTTTTGTGATTTTTCTACAAAAGTTATGTATTTTCTAAGTTAAGGGTATTTAAATAAATAAGAAAAAAACCAATTTATCTATTTAAACAGCGTGTGCTGACTAGATCCTAGGCAGCTCCGAAGGCATGCGTGGCACGCTCTGATTGGACGCCGCAGTCCACGTAGCTTGCTGACTCGGCCCGCTGTTTATGTCCCGAAGTGCTGTCCAACTTGATCTCCCCCGTTCATTTGATACACACTCGATCGGACGACTCCCCGTCATTGTCCCCGATAGGATGATCCCGTGCCCATCCACAGTAAAACCTTAAGAACTCGGCCTAGACTCAACCAAATAACTTTGAGTTTGATCCTATGGACTCGTCTAAGTGAGACGAACACATCCATATGGCTNTCGCTATACTTCAGAAAAATTTTCCTCAGAAACTCAAAGATCATTGTAGCTTTACAATTCCTTGTGTAATTGGAAAAGATTATGTGGAAAAGCTTTATGTGATTTAGGATCGAGCATTATTGTGATGCCTCTATCTATATTTAAAAGGTTAGGTTTAGCTGATATTTCTCCCACTACTATAATTCTTCAATTAACTGATCAATCTATCATTTATCCAAAAGGGATTATAGAAGATGTGCTTGTTAAAGTGGATAAATTTATCTTTCCTATAGAATTTATTGTATTAGAAGTGGAGGAAGATAAAAAATATCCCATTATTTTGGGTAGACCTTTTTTTATTACTGGACAAGCTATGATAGATGTGCAAAAAAGAAAGTTAATTATGAATATTAATGACCATGAAACCACTTTTGATCTTTTAAAGGATATGAAATATCCAGCTGAGAGAAAAGATGATGATTGTTTTTGGATGGATGGAATTAATTATCTAAGTAAAAACTATTTCCAGAAAAGTTTTGAGAGTAAGTTAACAGATGAGATCAAAATGGGCTTTCATGATGAGTCTAAAATGTTGTTTTAAAGAAGACTGTATGTATGTTCATGAGAGGTGTTGAAAAGATAAATGTCACAAAAAATAGTAAACTTTTAATTCCATCTGTTGAAAATCTCATGACCTTAAAATGAATTTACCTCATACAATTTTAAAGCCTATCTATTTGGTGAATTCATATACACCACCAGTCTCTATATCTTCATATTTGACTCAATCACAAGATGAACTTGGATTGAATGATGAAATAAGTGAAAGATCTCCTATGAAAGAGTTATTCAAAATCACTGAATGACATATTCCGTGGTATAAGAAAGAAATGAATGAGATTTGATGTTGGGGTAGATTATTAATGCAATTAACAGTTACCCCCCAGAGATTTTACCTAGTGACTCTGAGATAAATTCTAAGGAAATGAATTATGAGAAATTTAAAATTATTGAACTGATATTTAGAAGAGAATTTAAGGATTTGTTTCAAAAGAGCTTTGAGCTGAGAGATAAGGACAAGGAAATTGAAAGATCAATGGAAGAAATTTCTGAAGAATTGGAAGATAATTTGAAACCGAAAAGTAACATAGAAGATATTGATCTAGAATCTGAATTATCTAGAGAGAATCTGATCCAAAATTTGCGAGATCATGAAGTATCATATAAAGATCCATTTCTTATAAATTTCAAGGATGATATTAATATGTAAAATCAATAGAAGAATATTGGATCTAGAAAGAAATATGAGGAATAAGGACATGAATCAATATGAAAAGAAAGAGCTGAAAGAAAAATTTAAATTCGAGGACTTTGTAGGAATCCTTGGATTTGGAAAAAATTGGGCTATTGATCAAGGATTACTTAATTGGAATTTTGATTCAGGTGGAATCATTTGTTGGGCTAGCGATGTTAAATCAAGCACTTTATGGGAGGCAACCTATAGTTATCTGTGTGGTTTGATTTAGTATGCTTAAGAGTAATGATTGTTAGTATTGTATTGTGGTTGCTTTAGTTTGAATTTATCAGTTTGCTTCATGTTTGGTAGATGTTTGGATTGTAAGTGGTTTGAATTACTTTTTGTGTGTCATGAGGGTGATGATTCCTTAAATTCTTATTATAGTTAGACTTGTATGTTCTCTTGTAGAAGTTGAATTGACGAGTCCAGTACAATTTGGGTCTCACCCGAACTTGAGTTTTATAAGAGACATTATGAATTTTAACAGTGATAGTTCAATCTCATATTTATTACTTCTTTTCTCGGACTTTATTTTCATTTGGAGTCACGAACCTATTAGATGAGTAACTTGTGGATGATCTTACACTATCCTTATAACTGCTAAAGGTGCTTAATTATTGGGATATGGTGATGTATGGTGTTGGTGCTCAAGAACCAATATATCAGAGATAATCTTATCTTTGGGATTAGAATCTATAAAATAATTTATAAGCACCCAATATATGTGTGTAGGGATTCTGTTAGAAATTGGAACTAAGTTAGTGAGATGCGATGAGATGGAGGAAGAATTCACCTCATTTATCTTGTTTATATGTTTGTGTTTGTGTTTGTGTTATAATTTATAAGAACTGAAGAACATTTTTATATTTCAATGCTGATACATGTTATGCAAGTTAGATTTGTACTTATTTCAAAATTTCATTACCCAACAAATTTTCTAATGATTTATATGTATAGAAAGCTCCTCATGTTACAGACCAGGTGAAGTAGAATTTTGAAGGACTGCAAAAATTTTAGAATGATGAAAATGCCTAAAGTACTGAGGTATGATTTATTTTTAGAATTTTTCTTTCCACCTGTATCATTTCATATTGAAAAATTTAAGTTTGGGGGAGGAAAGAAAAAAAATTAACTATTAGATATTCTCAATTTAAATACTTTCAAAAAATTATTAATATGATTTTATGTAGTGAATTTAATTCAGAGAACTATATTTTGTATATATTTAAATATTATGGTAGATTTAAAGGAATATTTTTGTAATGAAAATTAATTTTGTAGATTAAGATATTTAGTATAAGAGAATAAGACTATAGTTAACTATTTAAAGTAAAGGAAACTATATTTTGAAGTATTAAGAATCTTGGAAATTCATTTGAGAAGAAAGATTGGGGCTCAATGATGTAAAAGCTATGAAATTTTTATAAGATAAAGGAATGCTTTGAGTTTCAAATTTAGGGAAAGAAAGGTGATGTTTAAAATCATTAAAGGCTATCCAGATATAGTAATCCTCACTTGAAAAAGGAAAAATAAGGGATTGGGCTATGTAATATTTATAAGGTAAAGGAATGCTTTGAGTTTCAAATTTAGGGAAAGAAAGGTGATGTTCAAATGTTTATAAGGTAAAGAAATGCTTTGAGTTTCAAATTTAGGGAAAGAAAAGTGAAGTTCAAAATATATCTATAAGGTAAAGGAGTGTTCTTTGAGTTTCAAATTTAGGGAAAGAAAGGTGAAGTTCAAAATCATTAAAGGCTATCCAGTTCTTTGAGTTTCAAATTTAGGGAAAGAAAGGTGAAGTTCAAAATCATTAAAGGCTATCCAGATTTTTGAGTTTCAAATTTAGGGAAAGAAAAGTGAAGTTCAAAATCATTAAAGACTATCCAGATAATAATCTTCACTTGAAAAAGAAAAAGAAAGGATTGACAACAATCACTGAAAAGAAAAGAAAAATTCACTTGAAAAAGGAAAAAGAAATGATTGACAACAATCCTTGAAAAGAAAAGAAAAATATATATTTTAGGGAAAGAAAAGTGAAGTTCAAAATCATTAAAGGCTATCCAGATATAGTAATCCTCACGTGAAAGAAAGGTGATGTTCAAAATCATTAAAGGCTATCCAGATATAGTAATCCTCACTTGAAATGGAATGCTTTGAGTTTCAAATTTAGGAAAAGAAAGGTGATGTTCAAAATCATTAAAGACTATCCAGATAAAGTAATCCTCACTTGAAAATCAAAAAAGAAAGGATTGAAAACAATCCCTGAAAAGAAAAGAAAAATATATAGGATTGAAAGCAAGAAAAAAGAAAGGATTGACAACAATCCCTGAAAAGAAAAGAAAAATATATAGGATTGACAATCAAAATGAAAAAGAGAAACAAAAAGAAAGAAAAAAATATATGCCTAATCAAAAATTGGCTTGGAAAAAAAAGGATTGACAACAATCCCTGAAAAGAAAAGAAAAATATATAGGATTGAAAGCAATCCAAATTAAAAAAGAGAGAAGAAAAGCAAGAAAAAAAATATAAAAGTGAGGAGAAGCTTGAGGAGATGCTTAATCAAAAATTGACTTCACTGGACCTACCTAAAAGGAAAACCTAAATACATTCCTGAACTTATACTTATGGATTAAAATCTTTTACTAGTAGTGTTCTCATGAAGTTCCTATCATTTGAATATTCTAAGTGACTTGATATTACAACATATAGTCATTCTTGACATGAATAGAAAACTAGAACACTTAAACTTGATGACTAGATAATCTTGTACCTACAAAGTTAATTTAATTACTTGATTTTTTTCTAAAAATCTCATTATGGTATTTACTTAAATCAAACTTATAGTATTTCTGAATTTAAACTTTACTACAAAAGATCATAACTTTTATGTAGTACTAAAATTACTTGAGGACAAGTAATAGTTAAGTTTGGGGGATTTTGACCAAAAGAAAATATGTTGAGATTTTCATACCTATTTTACATTGATTTTGATGATATTGCATTTAAAGAAGGGTATTTTGGATGTTTTATTGCAGGTATGATGAATTATGCTCATTGGAACAAAAAGAAACAAAAACGGTGCAATTTGGAGCAAAAACGAGCAAGAAATGAAATTTTGCCCTGTCACCTTTCAATAAGTCTTTTAATGCTTAATCACTTTTACACTTCTTGCATATTTTTTAATGAGATTACACTTTAAAGGAAGGTTTTTTTCATGCTTATTTTGTCGCTTAATCTCTTTTACACTTCTTGCATATTTTTGAATGAGATTACACTTTAAAGTAAGGTTTTTTATATGCTTTTTTTGTAGGGCTATCTATTAGGAACACAACGCAACTGAAATGGGGCAAAACGGAGCTAAAATGGAGCCAAACAAAGCGAATGGTGGAGTTGCGCAGTCTGCTCGCCGACGGCGCCAAAACGGCACCAACGGTGAGATTTACCCAAGAAGGCCGAAAAATGACATAAAAGCTCACCGACAGCGCCCTTGAGCCCGCCGATGACGCCCGGGACGACTATGAACCGACTTTTGGCAGTTATGGGCCGAAATTCAACGTATTTAGACGTTTTTTGAAAGGATTCTTGTGGCAACACTTCAAAATTCTTCCCTACACTTTAAAAGAATAAATTTAGGTTAGAAAAAGGGGATTTGTGTGAGAGGAATGTTAGGAAAAGTGTGGAGAAAGTTTAGGTTTCTTAGAATAGGAGTAGAAATGTAGATTTCTACCCTTTTGGAGAGATTGGGGAGGGGATTTTGAGAGAATTTGTAAGGAGATGTTCTAGCATTGCATGGATCGGCATGAGACTTTGTGGGAGAGATTTTCTTCTTTCTGTTAAGGGAAAAAGCTAAGTATTGTGTTCTTCATTATCTTATGATTTGGTAAATACTTATCTAGTGGATTTGCTTTGTTTAAATTAAGTTTACGTTGTGTTTTCTTTGTGCTTTGTGATGGGCTTCTCTTACTCTCTCTTCTTGTTTGGAAATAATTATGAGAAGATTATGCCGTTGTTTTCATTTTACTTTTCTTTTGTAATGAGTATAATTCATGTTGAGAAGATTATGCTTTGTTTTCATTTTACTTTTCTTTTATAATGAGTAAAATTCATGTTTAGGATTTTGTGATGAATGTTAGAAGGAGATTTAATTATCAATATGATGGTTTTTACATGCACTTTATTTATATTACAATAAAGGCCAGTTGTAGTGTTAAAATTCATTGTAATTGCATTAAGACTCGAGAGGGCTGTATAATTCTCAACAACGTAGAACCACATTTAGATTCCATGGATGGTTAAGTTCATGGGAGTTGAATGCAAATCAAATTGAGAAATAAACATTGATGGGCATAGAATTGGAGATTTTAGGGTGACTGACTAAAATCCCCAATTCAGTCCTATTGTTTGAGTACTGAAGCAGAGATGTTAGCCCTCAGGTAAGGGGAACATGGGAACTCCAAAGTGAGAGCCGGTATCCTCCCAGCCTAGCCATAAATTCAGTAAAGAAGCATAGAAATAGTCAATGTTCTTTATGCCTGGACCAAAGGGTAAAGAATAGGATTGCTCCTATTTGGCACATACATTATTTAATGCATCTCATTCCTTTACATTATCTAATTCATTACATAAGAATAGTAGTTTAAATATCTTATAATTCTCCAAATAAATTCATCAAAAAAGAGTTATCTTTAAAATTAATATTTACATTTAGTTATAGTTACTATCTTTACATTTAACACTTGTATTTAAAAGTAGTTGCTAAATAAAACATCATTTTAATCGACATTCCAAACTAAGCACTAATTGTAGTAGACTAGGATTTGACTAAGGACCTCTTACCTCGCTTCCCCGTGGGATCGATAAACGGGACTCCATTAGAGCCCTGTATTACTTGAGTGATACGTATACTTGCGTTTGAAATTGTGACTTTACTAACTCATTATCAATATATAAATCTTGGTTCATAAATTCTTGCATATTAAAAGTTGCATCAAGTTTTTGGCGTCATTGTCGGGGGTTTAAATCTTCTAGTAGTGGTGTCAAACTTCTTGTATTTTAGGTATATAAGAAGTCACTGTCACCCATACCTTTTCCTTTTTTGATGATGATGTCTCAGGAAGAAGTGTCTTAGTAGAAACATAGGTATGTTGAGGGAAAGTATGCTCCCCGTGGTGTAGACTGGTTATAGTGTCAGGTAGTTGTCTCGTCGGATAATAGGAATATCTCTATAATGGGTGACAGGTAAGATTTTTGGACCCGATCTTGACTTAATCGGTCGACGACCTGTGATCCTCGATGTGGTATAATCAGTAGTAGTCACTACGGTATCAACTCTGCTCTCTAAACAGAACTAACTGGGGATGCGAGTTGGGGCACTCCATATGTCTTGTGGGACTGTCTGACAGACTTGACGCCCTTCAAAATTTCCTTCTTCATGCGAGGGGAAATTGCATCTGCCACTTGTTTAAGCAACTCGCTAATTGAACATCCTTCTTTAGTTGTAAACCTTCTAAAAACTGCACTAACTCGAGTGATAGGAGTGAACGTCTTTCTCTCCTCACCGTGTCCATGAAGTGACAGTAATGCGGCAGCGATTCTCCAGATACTCTCGTATCCATCATTATTCATCAGAGGATGGAATATACACCCTCGTAGTAGTGGATAAATTTCTGTTATCACTTCCTTAACTTGATGAGGCTCCTCCTTAACAGGTGTCTCCTTCGGAGCCTGGGCTTTGATGGCCCTCTGAACTTTTCTCTTACGGTTCCTCCTTTGAGTTCAGATCAGCGGCACAGTCTTTGAACTTGATCCGATTTCAAACACGAGTGGTGGGACAGTTAATCCCTCCATCAGATCCTCAATAATCATTACTTCTTTCCCCTTAGCAGCAGCAGCAGGGCTAGCAGGTTTGGCGGGTGCCGTGACGATAGTAGTTTTAGACTTCTTGCAGGCAGGGAAGTCCTGAAGGAAGTTCAAACTGAATTCTGCAGACGGGTCTTATATTTCTGGTGCAGTGATCTTCATTACCACAAACAGATTTTCCCGGGGATGACCTCGAGATCTTCAAATTCGGCTCCAAACTTGATGGTAGGAGCGAGATTGCGGGCTTCGTCACTCGTTGGCAGGTTGTAGGAAAAGGTTAGCATTGGGTAGGCCATTGCAGTAGGCTTTAAAACCAAAAGTTTTGGGGTTAGCTATATGGCAAAAAACCTCGTAATTTTTAGTGTAAGTACTGATGGTAGAGGTTGATCTGTACAATGGGCGCGTCTTAATTTATGGGTATTTTAAAATCTTGTTTAAGAAAAAATGTAAAATTTAATTAATATAAGAAAATTTCAAAGCGCGCGCAACACAACACGATTTCGTTTAATTTACAAAATAGCAAATCAAATTAGAAGGGAGATGCGAAGTATTTTAGGACCAAGTGTGGGACATATTTAGTGACAGACAACGCCCAGGTGGAACTAGTCCACCGACACACCTGTTGGGGGTCTGACCCCACATGAAAATTTAAAGAGTTTTAATGGCTTTCTGAACCCCTCTGTTTAATGATGGTTGAACAGCTAGTCCAGAAGTCCAAAGAGTTAACCGTACTTTCCCAAGATAAAAATGGGTAAAGTATGCCAACAGAGGAAGGGTAATTTGGTCCAAGAGGGGCATGAACACATCGCCAAAGTGTGAAGATAATATTTCTTCATTTGAATGGAGAGAAAAGCTTGTCCCTAGCAGAGTCACCAGAAGCTGTCGACGCTATTTTTGGATGGAGGGGAAGTTGTTGCCTGTAAGAAGCTATCAGTCACCGGAATCAAAATCCCGTCACCCATTTCAGAAGGACGTTTTAATTTGCACATATATTTAGTTTTAAAAAATTATAAAATCAAATGGACCCCATATTTTTTATTGTTTAAATGAAAGAGCGCTATACCTCAAATCTTGTATCTATCCCAAAGGATAAACACAAGACTTGAGGATGAGGCTCGATCAAATAAACTAAGGAATATATGACATTCGTTTGGTCTGCAAAACCTTTATATTTGCCGACAAGTTCCACTATTTAATATAAAAAATTAAATAGGGTTTATATTAAGCTGGCTTCAGACATGCTTCTTATAAGGGCAAGCCCCTACAGTTAATTACACCTTAAATGACCAAAGTTACCTAAGAATACTCTCGATAAAAATTAGGAAATATTATCTTCAAGGATTTTTAAAGGGTTTGACTTTTCAATGAGATCAAACATAGATGTGTGAAAAAGGATTGGTTTAAATTTGGAACATTTTGTTGCAGAGTTCAAACGAGAAATAACTAGGGGATGTCATGGATCTAGAGAAGAACCTCTGTGACTTCTCAAGCTATCCTAATGTTTGGCTTCATTTTTGAGGAGAAATGTTTAAATATTTTATCCTTCTAATTTTATTATTTATGACTTACATTCGTGTGAAACTATCACACAAATAGCCTGGAAGATGTGATGATTTAGATCTTGACGGACGACAACCTCAGAATCCTAGGACGAGTTAGGGCTTATATTGTATAACAGACGAAGACCTAAAGAAAAGTTGAAGATTTACATTGCATAAGCAAGCAACCTCGAAGTCCTATGACTTTGTTGTTTAAGTCTAAGAAAGGAAGATTGGTTCAACCGGGGAAGACGGGTTTTGTTGTTGAAGATGGCCGTACTGCCAACCATGCTAGCTCCAAGCTCCTTGCTGTGACGAGTTTGAGTTTTCTAGTGCATCAAGTTATAATGTAAAATCAAGTGAACCTATGGTTGAAGTCCTTTAAATTTTATGTAGGCATGTTAAAGTTGATTAGAGCCACACCGGTTAGGATCCTATGGTTCTCTCGTTCTGACACCACTATTTTCTATTGGATTCACTTAGTCTGAATGAATTTACTAAACTCAACTAAATGAGTTCCATAATTTCATTTAGATCGTGGGAAGCCTCATTAGCAACCATAGGTTACCTCCTCCGAGGGATTCCCGATCATCCGATAGAGATGTCTTAATTTAGTTGAAGTTTTGTTTTGTGATGTTTGTGATTAAATTTTGAGTTGTCTTATATTTTGAATTTTGTGGTGGTGAGTTACCTCCTCCGAGGGATTCCCGATCATCCGATAGAGACATCTTAATTTAGTTGAAGTTGTCAACCGTAGGTTACCTCCTCCGAGGGATTCCCGATCATCCGATAGAGACTTTTTAATGTTTGTGTGATGTTTGTGATTAAATTTTGAGTTGTTTTATATTTTGAATGTTGTGGCGGTGAACCGTGGGAAGCCTCGTTAGCAACCGTAGGTTTCCTCCTCCGAGGGATTCCCGATTATCCAATAGAGACGTCTTAATTTAGTTGAAGTTGTAGTTTTTGAGGAATTCCCGATCATCCGATAGAGACATCTTAATTTAGTTGAAGTTGTAGTTTTGTGTGATGTGTGTGTCTTTGAATTGTTTTATATTTTGAATGTTGTGGGGGTGAATTTTATCTTGGTTGATTTTAGTTTTAGTCGATCATCAAATAGAGACATCTTAATTAAGTTAAAGTTGTGGTTTTATATGATGTTTGTGATTAAATTTTGATTTTACATTTTGAATGTTGTGGGGGTGAATTTTATCTTGGTTGATTTTAGTTTTAGCTTTGGTTTTGGTTTATTCGAATGTTGTGGCGGTGAATTTTATCTTGGTTGATTTTAGTTTTGGTTTTGGTTAACATGCAAGTTATGTTATGGCGGTGAGTTTTATCTTAGTTGATTTTAATTTTGGTTTTGGGTTATGGTTATGATTTAATTGAAGTTGTGGTTTTATGTGATGTTTGTGATTAAATTTTGAGTTGTTTTATATTTTGAATGCGTGGGGGTGAATTTTATCTTGGTTGATTTTAGTTTTAGTTTTGGTTTTGGTTTTGTGGATATCCTGGCGGGGAATTTTATCTTGGTTGATTTTTAATTTTGGTTTTGGGTTATGGTTAACATGCAAAGCGATGAATTTTATCTTGGTTGATTTTAGTTTTGGTTTTGGTTATGGTTTTGGTTAACATGCAAGCGGGTGAATTTTATTTTGGTTTATTTTAGTTTTGGTTTTGGTTTTGGTTTTGTGGCTATCCTAATAGTTTTAGTTTTCATGCAGGGTGACATTGTTGTTTAGCATGCAAGTTTGCATGTATAAAAGCACAGTATGAAAGTATAAGAAAGACAATGCCGAAAACTGTAAAAGCGTACCTGACGAGTCTTCACGTTCCACCACCTGGAACTTGAAAGGCATGTTAAGGCAGTTTATATGAGACAGGGAAGTAAAATTTTGACAACCTATCTAACTCTAGGTCATATCTTGGTGGGTCCTTAGAAGTTTAATTAAGGATGATGTTTCCAAGCAAAATATATTAAGTTTAGTAGATCTCCGAGGTATCCAACAGATCTAGAGAAAGAAGCAAGTACGTGCTAGATCTCCGAGGTATCCAACAGATCTAGAGAAAGAAGCAAGTACGTGGTACTCTCTCGTTGCCTGATAGAAAATCTCAAGTTCTTTTAAACTTATTATATTGCTTAATAATTCAACCTATAAACACCCTAATTCTCAATGAACATTAATGTATCAATTATTCCTAAGAGTAAGGTAATTATCATCTGTAATTTAATTTTGAAAATTATTTGGGTGAAGACAATTAAAGAGGCAAGTTAGTGTAATTGGAACACTTAACCAAATTTTTTTTATAATTGGGCTTGTAGTGTTTGAAATATGTTCTAATTTTAAATTATGTTTACTTTTCTAATCCTCTTTTAAACGAAACTTGATTTAGCCTAAGTCACTACTAAGCCCTTAAGACATAGATGAGTGTCTTAATTAGTTTTGAAAAGGTTAAGCTTTAGGTGGTCATGATTCATGATTTTAATTTTATTTGAAAATTAAAATAGGGGTATTAAATTGATTAATTATTGACTGTAAAAGTCATACCCCTAAGTCCAGGGTTCATTTTATTTTAATTAACTTCCAAATTTAAATAATTTAGAAATTTATTAACTTATCTTTTTCAATTAAGAAAATGAGGTTGGTTTCTACCAATTAACCCCATGTGTTTCAAACATCCAAATTAAGATCAGAGGTTACCCATTTCGCTCTTTAAATTAAGCCTAAATGTTAATTAAGACTAAATTTTTAAAATTACACATTTGCTTCTAAGACTCTAACACCTCATAATTTGTCAAAATCAGTTCAAATGACTTTGAAATTTTTATCCTACATCATTCATCGGTCAATTAAGACATCAAAGGAGAAAATGTCATTTTTGAAAATTTAATTTAATTTATATAATTATTTTCATGCAAAAATAGGATTTTTCAAAGGTGATTTTTAAAAATTTAATTTAATTTATATAATTATTTTAATGCAAAAATAGGATTTTTCAAAGAAAATTCCCTAAATTGACCAACGTAAATCCTAATCACTTGAAATTTTTATTGGAGGTAGACCTAGACTAGAGAAGCCTTTGGAATAATTTTCATGATTCTTTAAATTTTATCTGAATTTTAAGAATTATTTTAATTTTTGGGGTATTTATTAATTATAAAATATTTCAAATGGGGAAAATTAAGTTTTATATTTTTGAAAAATCCTCCTAATGTCAAAAAACTCAGAAGAGAAAATTTATATTTTTCTAAATTTTATTTGGTTTATTGGAATTATTTTTAATGAAAACCCATTTTAGCCTTTAAAAATTATTTTTAAGCTTTAAAATTCAATATCTTTATTTAGAAAACTAGGAAAAATATTCCAATAGTTCTTAAGTAATTAAGAAATAATTTAAAAAATTTCCATGAATTTTATTATTTTAGTGATTTTTATGGATTTTTAATTATTTAAATATTTCAAATAAGCCAAAAATTAAGTTTTTATTTTGACATCATTTTATTTTAAAAAAATACCCCTGATCACAGAGAACTCAAAAAATAACTTTTTTATAAATTTTTGAGTTATATTTTGATTTTTAAAAAAATCATTTAAGTGCCAAAATGACATTTATCTTGAAAAATTAATTTAGGCCATCAAATGAACTCAAAATACTTTAAAATTTTTATGGAGAGTTCTCTGGATCATAAATAACAGTAGAGATCAAAAATCAAGTCATTTAAATGTTTATATCTTTCAAAATTAATTTTCTTAATGATTTAGAGTTTATGAAAATTAAGTACATTTTAATTGACTTGACCCATGAAATTATTTCCAAAAGTTCCTCTGGTCATGGTGGTCCTTCCAAAATTTTCTTAGAATTTTCTAAGCAACATGCTAATTATCATAATTAATTTTTACAAATATTAGATATAAACTTGAAAAATATGGATCCCTGCCTAGAAACCTCCTTTGACTTTAGGAAAATCTAAGATAGAGACAACAACATGCTAAAATTTTAAGCCATGATAATGTTCTTACATGCATGGAGAATTAAAACATTCAAATCAGTGTTTAATTAATTAAAAATAAAAATATGCATCAAATGGACTTAAAATTATTTTCACATTATTCTCCTCTGTTCACTGAGCAAGAGGGTAGTTTTATTTTAACTTTGTGATTTTTCAACACCAAGATATGAATTTTTTAAGTTAGAGGTATTTAAATAAATAAGAAAATCCCTATTTATCTATTCAAACACTGTGTGCTGACTAGATCCTAGGCAGCTCCGAAGGCACACGTGGCGCGCTATGGTTGGATGTTATCATCCATGTAACTGCTGACTCGGCCCTCGGTTTATGTTCCGAATTGCTGTTTTGCTCGATCTCCTTCGTCCATTCGATACACGCTTGATCCAACGTCTCCCGTCATCGTCTCCGATGGAGTGATCCCGTGATTGTCCACATTAAAAACTTAAGATCTCAGCCTAGACTCAACCAACTGACTTCGGGTTTGATCCCATGGACTCGTCTAAGTGAGATGAACACATCCATATTGTAATCATGCAATTAAATTAAGCATAATTAATTAGATAATTAAAATAGGCTCGGGAGGAAGGGAAGTTTTGTACCTTTGCTTTGAGAAGTGAAGCTTCGACTAGAGGGTCTCCTCACATCTGTTATGTTCCAAAGAAGCTAGGGATTGAGTCTCTGGTTTTGGTGTGAGGCCTAGATATGATTTCAACCACGGTCAGATTTGGGAGTTGGTCTCGAGCTATGGTTGAGGCTCTATGGAAGAGGGATTTTATGGGGTTTGGCTTCTTTCTTGGTTGTGAAGGTATGGGCACAATTAATTGAAGTTTAGTGGACTATGGAAGTGTAATGAGCTCTGTCCTAGTTTTTGGCAGAGGTTTGAGCCCAAAATTGAGCTTCCACAGTGGAATTCAGTGGGGGAAGAGGGTTGGATTGCACTGAGGGGATCTCAGAGAAGATTTGTGAGAAGTTTAGGGGGCTCTATCTAAGAAATTTTCAGCACCCCTCCCATGGTCGTGGAGGTGAGTTGTTTTAAAAATGGTCATGGGGTGGCTCTCAGGGCAAATATTTGGGTGCATTGTGGCGCTTAGGTGGAGGGCAGAGGAGCTCTACAATTTGATTTGGCTGAGCTGGCCTCTAGGTTTGATTTGGGTGAAGTTCCATAGGGGTGGCTCTCAGTTTTGAGCTTCTCCAATGCCTAGGCCTACCGGCCATGGCAGGAGGAGGTGGCTAGGTGCTCAGGGCATCCAGGGGAATCTGTCAAAACAACTTAATGCAATGAGGTTTAGTTTTGGTAAGGTTTTCTTAAGCATGTGCATTTCTAGAAATAAAATCCCTTAATTTTGGGGACTTTTGGTCAATGGCTTAATTTAGGTGGTTATATGGGTTTTGGCTCAGTCTTAAGGTCTAACCAATAGCTGAGGTGGAGTTAATTTGTTGACTTTGGGGTGGTTAGGCCATCTTTAACGTGTAGGTTCAATGTGGGTTCAAGTGATCAAAGTTTGGTTTTGGGCTAGGTTAGCCATGTTAATTGACCAAATTTATTGACCAACATTGTGTGTATGATTGTTATGAAAAATTTTTATGAAGTTTTGAAGTGATTTAGAGTTCAATTGGTAGGTCAATTTGTGGGATTTTTGAAATTTGGCCAATTTGGGCATGTTAGGATAGACATGGGTCTAGGTTGGGCTAGCCTTAGGCTAAGCACTACTTTAATGGACAACATGATCAAGGGAGATGTTGTGAAGATTTTTCATGAAAGGATAGAGTGGAAATTTTGGGGTTAAGACCCTCAATTTGGTGAGATTTTGAGACATGGCCAATTTGGGGCTTTTTAGACATAGGTTGAAATCAAATGAATTTGAGGTCTCACCAAGGCCAATTGAATGTCATATTTGATGTATGTGGATGTTATGAAGATTTTTCAACACAAAATTTTGCCAATTGAGTGGGCTATGGGTTCAATTTAGGGAACCGAGTCATAGGGCCAAAATTAGGTTTTTAGTTTAAATCAAAATTAGGTCCAAATGATGGACTAATTGAGCTTGGATTTGATCTAAATTGGTCATATTGAGAGTTAATTTTAGTTTATAATTGAAATTGGGGTAAATTGAAACCAATTGGCTAGACATTTGGAGCGATTTGGGGAAAATATGGGCCTTTAAAGGGCAATTTGGGGGTTTTGATCAGAGATGGTCAAATTGGCCAAATTGGGTCATGTGATAGTAGAGAAAAATGAAATTAGGAATATTTAGGAGGTTTTGGGAAATTTTGGGAATTTATGGAATTTTTGGAAATTTGGGCTAGAGAGGGGTATTTTGGTAATTTGGCCGATTTTGGTGATTTTGAGTAGTTTTAGGTGTTTTCAAGGTGTTTAAAATGATTTTTGAATGAACTTGGATATTTTGGGTAAATTTTGGAATTTTGACCAAATTTAGGGTCCCAAGGGTATCTAGGTAATTTAGGCGAGTTTAGGGGCAAAAGGCTAGGTTGGGTGTCTTGGTAGAGTTGTGGTACCAACCACCATCAAGAAGCCATGGACAAATTGAAACCCCATTTTGGGTCTTCTATGTAGTGGGTTTAGCTAAACCCTAACACAGGGCTAATGAGTTTAGGGGACCACCTACAAGATTCTCTCAAAAGTATCAAGGGACCAGAACCTAGCAATTTTGGGTTTGGGGTAGTGAGTGATCGTTAGTGTAAATGATTGCAAGTGAGTACCTTAGCTCTAAACCAACACCCAGGGTCAACCCTAAGGTCCAGCAGTCCTAAGGGTGACTCATCTTGAGTTTACCAACACCCAAGATCAACCCTAAGGTCCAGCAATCCTAAGGGTGACTCATCTTGAGTTTCCCCCTATAGTGACCTCACCTACTAAGTGCTAGAGGTTAGGACCAGTATGTTGAACTCCAAGTTGAGTAGAGAAGAGTGTAGAATTTCTAATGGTGAGGGTTCCATGTCTAGTTATCAATAGGAAAATCCTATGGCTAGACCTTAGGCCACTAAAGAGGAAAAACTAAACCTCAATCAAAAGTGAGGTCAACAAAGAGTAGCTAGTATTCATGATTCTTATCCAATATCTACTTGGGCTTCTAAAAATGTGTCAATATAAAATTAGATAGATCAACATGGAATGAAGTATTCTCATACACTTTTTTTTCTTGAGGAAAATTTATTGAGACATATATTAGATTCTCAATCATCATATGAAACTTTAAATGCAATTTAAAATTGAACTAATAATCCCTATTCAACTTATTATAATCCTGGTTGGAAAAATCACCCTAATTTAAGTTAGAATAATAATAACTATAATGATGTAAATCTGCAGTGGGAGAACAATCCTACGAACTCATTGAGAAATTGAAACAACCAGGGGAACAATAACTATAAACCTCATTATCCTCCAGGTTTTAATAACAATTGAATAAGTAAGGAGAAGAAATTGTCAATGTAAGAATTAATATTGCAAATAGGAGCACAATTATAAAGTTAAGGAGCTATAATTAAAAAGATGGACAATTTGTTGGGATATTTTGCTACTGCACTTAGCAATACACCTCCAGGAACTTTCCCTAATAATGGTGACGCTAAAGAGAAAATTAAGGCTAATAAAGAAAGAAATGGAAACGAATTAGAAACATATTTCAAAAGGAGATTGAGGTTAAGAAAGAAGATGTGGAAAATGAAAAGCCAAGCGAAGATTTTCATCTTGATTTAGAACATTCTGTTAAACTAATTAAAATTACTGTAGAAAGACCACCACCTCCATTTCCTCATAGATTCAAACAATATAACAAAGATAACCAATTTACAAAATTCATAGAAATATTGGGAAATTAACTATAAACATCACATTTATTGAGATCATCGAACAAATGCCAAGTGATGTGAAGTTTATGAAGGATATACTTAATAAAAAAGGAAGTTTACAAATAATGAGACTGTTGCATTTTGTGAGGAGTATAGAGCCATAATTTTGAAAAAGCTTCCTAAGAAACTTAAATATTCTGATAGCTTTAATATTCCTTGTGCTATTAACAAAAGATTTTCTAGAAATGCTTTTTCTTATTTGGGAGCCAGTATTAATCTTATGCCTCTATCAATTTTCAAAAGGTTTGGTTTAGGAGAATTTAACTTACTATTGTAACTCTCTAGTTTAATCAAGAGTGCCTTATTGCCTTTGAATTAATAAAGAAAAAAATAATTACTGCCCCTCTAATAGTTTTGACATATATGGGAGAAACCATTCCAGATAATGTGTGATGTAAGTGATTATGCAATTGGAGTTGTTTTAGGGTAGAGATATAACAAGATTTTTAAATTTACATTTTATGCTAATAAATTTATAAATTATGTCAAACTTAATTATACTACTACAGAAAAAGAGTTACTAGCAATTGTTTATGCTATTGATATGTTTAGGTCGTATTTGATTGGAGCTAAATGTGTTATGCATACATACCAGACTGCTATAAAATATTTGATACAAAACAAGGATGCAAAACCATGATTAATTTGATGGGTACTTCTGATGGAATAATTTGATTTTGAGGCAGTTAATAGGAAGGGATCTGATAATCAAATAGCTGATCATTTATTGATGCTGAAAAAGAAAGACACATTTGATCTTGAAGGAGAAATTATTGAAACTTTTTCAGATGAACAAATTTATAATGTTAAAAATTGGGAAATATCATTCTACACTGATATTGTGAACTACATTGTTTGAGGTATTTTACCATATGGATTGACAAAGCCACAAGAAAGAAAATTTATTTATGATGCAAATTTTTTTTGTTTTGGGATGACCCATGATTGTAAAAACAATTAAAAGATTTAGTTATGCGTAGATGTGTGTCTTATGAAATAATTAAAGAAATCATTCAAAAATGTCATGATTCTGAACTGGGGGTCATTTTGGAATTGATAGAATTGTTCATAAAATTTTACAATCTGGACTTTGTTGACATACTAAATTTAGAGATGTTAGAATATATATATATATATATATATATATATATA
>JXCR01148041.1:28246-40447 GCA_002079205.1 Phalaenopsis hybrid cultivar
AGTTCACCCAAATCAAACTATGAAGCTCCTCTGCCCTCCACCTAAGCACCACAATGCACCCAAACTTATGCCCTGAGAGCCACCCCATGGCCATTTTATAAAAACTCACCTCCCACGGCCATGGGAGGTGTGCTGAAATATTCTTAAAGAGGCTTCTCCAAACTTCACACAGAGCTTCCCTAAGATCCCCTCAGTACATTCCAATCATTTTTCCTCACCCATTCCCCTTGTCGGAGCTCAATTTTGAGCTTGAAACCTTGCCAAAAACCAAGACAGAGCCCAAAACACCTCTACACACCACCAAACTTCAATTGCTTGTGCCCACACCTTCACAAGAGTGAAATAAGCCAGAGCCCCATCAAATCCCCCTTCCACAGAGCCTCTACCATAGCTCTAGACCAACACCGACAAAGCCCCATCAAATCCCCCTTCCACAGAGCCTCTACCATAGCTCTAGACCAACACCTGAATAAAGTCCCATCAAATCCCCCTTCCACAGAGCCTCTACCATAGCTCTAGACCAACACCTGAAACCCTATCAAATCCCCCTTCAACAGAGCCTCTACCATAGCTCTAGACCAACACCTGAAATCGAGCTTGGTCGAAGTCATACCTAGACTTCACACCAAGGTCAGGGACTCAATCCTTAGCCTCCTTGGAACCCAACGAACGTGCCGAGCACCTCTGATCGAAGCCTCCCTTCTCAGAGCAAAGGTATAAAACTCCTCCTCCTCCCAAGCTTATTTTGATTCTCCATTTACTTAAACTTGATTTCATGGTACCTTAGCCATATAGATGTGTTCGTCTCACTTAGACGAGTCCATAGGATCAAACCCAAAGTGATTTGGTTGAGTCTAGGCCAAGATATTAAGGTTTTAGTCTGGACGGGCACGGGATCATTCTATCGGGTACGATGACAAGGAGTCGTTCGATCAAGCGTGTATCAAACAGACGGGGGAGATCGAGCCGGACGGCGCTTCGATACATGAATAATAGGCCGAGTGAGTAAGCTACGTGGACGGCGGCGTCCAACCAGAGCGCGCCACACATGCTTTCGGAGCCGTCGTAGGATGAGTTGGCACGCGTGGTTTAAATAGAAAAATAGGGGTATTTTCTTATTTATTTAATCCCCAAAACTTCAAAAATACATAACTTTGTGTAGTAAAATCACAAAAATAAAATAAAAATACTCTCTATGAGTGAACAGAGGAGAATAATGTGGAATATTTTTCAAGTCCATTTATTGCATAAATTATTTTTAATTAACTAAATAATGTTTGGAATTATTTGATTCTTCGTGCATATTGACACATCACCTTGGCATGAAATTTTGACGTATTGTAGCCTCTATAAAGGGGAACATTCTCTGATTTTCCTAAAGTCAGATGAGGTTCCTATACAGAGATCCATATTTTTTAAGTTATTTCACATCATTTCCTTAAAATAATCATGGAAATTAGGATATTGGTTATTAAATCCAAAAAAAAGTTTTAAAGGTCTACCATGACGAGAGAAACCTTTGGAAATAATTTCATTAGTCAAGTCACTTAAAATATCCTTAAATTTTCCAAATACTAAATCACTAAGATAAATAATTTTGAAAAATATAAACATTTAAATGACTTGATTTTTTATTTGCATTGTGATTTATGATCCAAAAAACTCATCATAAAAATTTCAAAATATTTTGAGTTCATTTGACAACCAGAGAACTCATCATAAAAATTTCAAATTATTTTGAGTTCATTTGACAACTTAACTTGATTTTTAAAGATAGTCATCAAAGTTTCAAAATATTTTGAGTTCATTTAATAACTTAAATTGATTTTTAAAGATAAATTTATGATCTAGAGAACTCACTATAAAAAGTTCAAAATATTTTGAGTTCATTTGATAACTTAAGTTGATTTTTAAAGATAAATATCCACTCTTAACACTTGAATGATTTTTTAAAAATCAAAATATAACTCAAAAAATTATGAAACTTAGTTTCTTGACACTTAAATGATTTTTAAAAATCAAAATATAACTAAAAAAATTATGAAACTTAGTTTTTTGAGTTCACACTTGAATGATTTTTAAAAATCAAACTATAACTCAAAAAATTATGAAACTTAGTTTTTTGAGTTCTCTGTGAACGATTTTTAAAAAATCAAAATATAACTCAAAAAATTATGAAACTTAGTTTTTTGAGTTCTCTGTGATCAGAGATATCTTATAAAAATAAAAAAATATTTAAAATAAAAACTTAATTTTTGGCCTATTTTAAATATTTAAAATAATTAAAAACTCAGAAAAATCACAAAAAATTATAAAACTCATGGAAATGTTCTAAATTGCTTCCTAATTACTTAGGAATAATTAGAATATTTTTCCTGATTTTCTAAATAATGATATTGAATTTTAAAGCTTAAAAATAATTTTTAAAGGCTAAAAAATGAGTTTACACTAAAATCAATAAATCAAAGAAAAATCAGAAAAATATAAAGTTTTCTCCTCTGAGTTCTCTGACCTTAGGGAGATCTTTCAAAAATACAAAACTTAATTTAAAAATCAGAAAAATATAAAATTTTCTCCTTTGAGTTTTCTGACTTTAGTGAGATTTTTCAAAAATACAAAACGTAATTTTCATCACACAAAGAAAAATAAAAAAAAATAAAATTTACTCCACTAAGTTCTCTGACCTTAGGGAGATTTTTCAAAAATACAAAACTTAATTTTCACCACCTAAAATATTTTATTTTTATTAAATAGTCCAGAACTTAAAATAATTCTAATAAATCATAGAGAATTCAAAAAATTATGAAATTTGATCCAAAGGCTTTCTTGGGCTAGGTCTATCTCCAGTAAAAATTTCAAGAGATTAGAAATTACCTTGGTTAAGTTAGGAATTTTGTTCGAAAAATCCTATTTTTGAATTAAAAATAATTATGTAAATTAAATTAAATTTTGAAAAATCACATTTCCTCCTCTGATGTCTCAATTGACCAATGAATGAGGTTTAACAAAAATTTCAAAGTCATTTGAATTGAATTTGACAAATTATGAAATGTTAGAGCCTTAGAGGCAAATGTGTAATTTTGGAAATTTTGCCTTAGTTAACATTTAGGCTTAACTCAAAGAGGGGAATGGGAAACCTCTAATATTAATCAATTCACTTGATGTTTGAAACATAAAGGGGTTAATTGGTAGAAACCAATCCCACTTTTTTAATTAAGATTAATAAATTTCTAAATCATTAAATTTTGGAAGTTTATTAAAATTAAATGATCCTGGACTCAGGGGTATGACTTCTGAAGCCAATAACTAATCAATTTAATACCCCTATGTTGATTTTCAAATAAAATTCAAATCACGAATCATGACCACTCAAAACTTAACCCTCTAATTAAGACACACCTAGGTCTTAAGGGCTTAGTGGTGACTTAGGCTAAATAAAGATTGACTAAAAGAGGATTAGAGAAATAAAAATAATTATATCAAACATCCTTGAAACACCACTAAGCCCAATTAGGATTAAAATTTGGCTAAGTGTTCAAATTACACTAACTTGCCCTTTTAAGGGTCTTCACCCACATAATTCTTAAATTGAATGACAAATGATAATTACCCCTTTCTTAGGGATAATTGAGACATTAATGTTCACTGAACATTAAGGATTTTTACTGGATGAACCATTAAGCAAAATGATAATTTTAAATGGACTCGAGGCTTTTCACTAGTTAGTGAGGGAGAGGCAAGGACCTGTTTCCCCCTCTTAACTTGTTGGATACCTCAGAGGCCTATTAAACTTAATATTCTTTGCTTAATGAAATCATCCTTAATTAATTTTAAGGACTCACCAAGATATGACATAGGTTTAGGAAAATTACCAAAATTTTACCTTTCCTCCTCTTCATAAACTGCCTTAACATGCATTTTTGACTCACCAAGATATGACATAGGGTTAGGAAAATTACCAAAATTTTACCTTTTCTGCTCTTCATCTCACCAAGATATGACGTAAGGGTTAGGAAAATTACCAAAATTTTACCTTTCCTGCTCTTTATAAACTGCCTTAACATGCATTTTAAGTGGGAAAATTGCCAAAATTTTACCTTTCCTGCTCTTCATCAACTGCCTTAACATGCATTTTAAGTTTCAGGTGGGAAAACCACCAAAACTTTACTTTTCCTGCTCTTCATAAATGCCCTCACATGTTTTTTTAAGTAAAAATTTCCTGCTCTTCATAAACTGCCTTAACTTGCATTTTAAGTTTTAGGTGGTGGAACGAAAATTTTACCTTTCGTGCTCTTCATAAACTGCCTTAACATACATTTTAAGTTTCAGGTGGTGGAACGAGAAGACTCGCCAGGTACACTTTTACAGTTTTTTAGTGTTGTTCTTCTGGTACTTTCATACTGTACTTTTATACCTGCAAATTTGCATGCTAAACAACAATCTCACCCTGCCTACTTTCATACTGTACTTTTATACCTGCAAATTTGCATGTTAAACAACGATGTCACCCTGCATGACAATCCATCAGGATAACCACATACCCAAAACCAAAACTAAAATCAACCAAGATAAAATTCACCGCCACAACATTCAAAATATAAAACAACTCAAAATTTAATCACAAACATCACACAAAACCACAACTTCAACTAAATTAAGATGTCTCTATCGGACAATCGGGAATCCCTCGGAGAAGGTAACCTATGCTTGCTAACGAGGCTTCCCACGATTTAAATGAAATTATGGAACTCATTAAGTTGGGTTTAGTAAGTTCATTTGGACTAAGTGATTCCAATAGAAAATAGTGATGCTGGAACGAGGAAACCGTAGGATCCTAACCGGTGTCGCTCTAATCAACTTTAATATGCCCTCATAAAATTTAGAGAGAACCGTAGGATCCTAACCGGTGTCGCTCTAATCAACTTTAATATGCTCTCATAAAATTTATGTAGGATCCTAACCTGTGTCGCTCTAATCAACTTTAACATGCCCCCATAAAATTTAAAGAACTTAACCATAGGGCCATCTGATTTGATATTATAACTTGACATACTAGATAGCTCAAACTCATCGCGGCAGGAGCTCGGAGCTAGCTTGGTGGGCAGCACAACCATCTTCAACAGCAAAACCTGTCTTCCCCAGCTAAACCAATCTTTCTTCCTTAAACTTAAACAACAAAGCCATAGGACTTTGAGGTTGCTTGCTTATGCAACGTAAATCCTCACCTTATCCTTAGGCCTTTGCATAGCCCTGCTATACAATATAAGCCCTAACTCGTCTTAGGATTCCGAGGTTGTCGTTTGTCACGACCTAAATCCTCACATCTTCCAGGCTATTTGTGTGATCATTTCACACGAATGTAAGCCCAAACTATTAAAATTGGCCGGATGAAACTCCCAAATATTTCTCCTCAAAACTGAAGCCAAACATTAGGATAGCTTGGGAAGTCACCGAGGTTAGGATGAAACACTTAAACATTTCTCCTCAAAATTGAAGCCAAACATTAGGATAGCTTGGGAAGTCACCGAGGTTCCAAATATTTCTCCATATTTCTCCTCAAAACTGAAGCCAAACATTAGGATAGCTTGGGAAGTCACTGAGGTTCTCCAACTCAAAATTGAAGCCAAACATTAGGATAGCTTGGGAAGTCACCGAGGTTCTCCTCTGGATCCATCAAAACTGAAGCCAAACATTAGGATAGCTTGGGAAGTCACCGGGGTTCTCCTCTGGATCCAACAGGATGAAATACCTAAATATTTCTCCTCAAAATTGAAGCCAAATATTAGGATAGCTTGGGAAGTCACCGAGGTTCTCCTCTGGATCCATGACATCTCTTTAGTTCTTCTTCCTTTGGATTCTACGATAAAATGTTCCAAATTTGAACCAATCCCCTTTCACACCTCTAGTTTTTTTTCCTTTGAATTCTACGATAAAATGTTCCAAAATTGAACCAATCCCATTTCACACGTCTATGTGTGATTTCGTTGAAGAGTCCTACCCTTTGAAATTCCTTGAAGATAATTTTTTCTTTATTTTTATCGAGAGTCTTCTTAAGTGACTTTAGTCATTTAAGATGTAATTAACTATAAGGGCTTGCCCTTATAGGAAGCATATCCGAACCCAGCTTAATATAAACCCTATTTAATCCTTTATATTAAATAGGGGAACTTGTCGGCAATACATTGGTTTCGCAGACCAAACGGATGGCATAACTTTCTCTAGTTTATTTGATCAACCCTCACCCAAGGTTTTGCAGACCAAACGGACGTCATACTTTCCTTAGTTTAATTGATCGAGCCTCATCCTCGCAGACCAAACAGACGTCATACTTTTCTTAGTTTATTTGATCGAGCCTCATCCTCAAGTCTTGTAGACCAAACGGATGTCATATATTCCTTAGTTTATTTGATCGAGCCTCATCCTCAAGTCTTTAGACCAAACGGACGTCATACTTTCCTTAGTTTATTTGATCGACCATCATCCTCAATTCTTGTGACAAACGGACGTCATACTTTCCTTAGTTTATTTGATCGAGCCTCATCCTCAAGTCTTGTGTTAGACGCCATACTTTCCTTAGTTTATTTGATCGAGCCTCATCCTTAAGTCTTATGTTTATCCTTTGGGATAGTACTTTCCTTAGTTTATTTTGATCGCGCCTCATCCGCAAGTCTTGTGTTTATCCTTCGGGATAGATATAGGATTTGAGGTACAGTGCTCTTTCATTTTCAAAAATTATGGGGTCAGTTTGATTTCATACTTCAACGTCATTCCGAAGCGGGCGACGGGATTTTGATTAAATGGGGTCAGTTTGATTTCATACTTCAACGTCCTTCCGAAGCGGGCGACGGGATTTCGATTGTGGGGTCAGTTTGATTTCATACTTCAACGTCCTTCCGAAGCGGGCGACGGGATTTTGATTCCAGCGACCGACAGCTTCTTACGGGCAACCCCATAAACCAACCCGAAATAACGCCGACAGCTTCTAGCAACCGATAGCTTCTTACGGGCACGCCCCATAAACCAACCCGAAATAACGCTGACAACTTCTGGCGACTCCGCTGGGGACAAGCTTTTCTCTCCATACAAATCAAGAAATATCATCTTTACACATCGGTAATATGTCCATGTCCCCCTTGGACTAAATTACCCTTCTTCTGTTAGCATACTTTACCCATTTTTATCTTGGAAAAGTACGGCTAACTCCTTGGACTTCAGGACTAGTTGTTCAACCATCTTTGAACAGAGGGGTTTAGTAGGCCATTAAGGACTCTTTAAATTTGTATGAGGGGTCGGACCCCCAATAGGTGTGTTGGTGGATTAACTCCACCTAGGCATTTTTTTTCTGCCACGAATTGGGTCCCACACTGGGTCCCAAACTTTCTCACTACTCCTTTTCACATTTGTTTTGCTGCTTCACAAATTGAACCAACTCGTGTTGTACTGCGTGCACTTTGAAATACTAATTTAATTTTACACCCTTTTAAATAAAGATGTTCAAATTACTTGTAAATTAAAGACCCGCCCGGTATACAGATTAACCTCTATTTCCAGTGCTTGCACTTAAGATTATGAGGTTTTCGGCCATATAGCTTACCCTAAAACTTTTTGTTTTAAAGCCTGCTGCGATGGCTTACCCAACACTAACCTTTTCTTGCAACCTGCCGACGGACCGCAACACCCGTAACGTCGCTCCCACCATTAAGTTTGGAGCTGGATTTGAAGACCTCGAGGTTATCCTCGGGAAAGCCCCGTTCGTGGTAATGAAGATCGCTGCCCGAAAGTTCAAGAGCCATCTGCAGAATTCAGTTTGAGCTGCCTCTAAGACTTCCCTGCCGGTAAGAAGGCTAAAGCTTTCGTCATCAAGCCTACTATCCCCACTGCTGCTAAGGGGAAGGAAGTGATGATTGTCGAAGATTCGACTGAAGGATTAACTGTTCCACCACCCGTGTTTGAAATTGGGTCAAGCTCAGGCACTGTACTACTGACCCGAACTCAAAGGAGGAACCGCAATAGGAGAATTCGGAGGGCCACCAAAGCCCAGACTCCTGAGAACACACTTGAGGAGGAGGAGCCTCATCAAGTTGAGGAGGTATTATTAGAAATTTACCCACTCCTGCAAGGGAGTAGATTCCATCCTCTGACATATACTAATGGATATGAGAGTATCTGGAAGATTAATGCTGCATTCCCATCACCTTATGGACATGGTGAAGAGGGAAAGAAGTTCGGCCCCATCACCCGAGTTAGTGCAGTCTTCAGAAGGCTTGCTATTAAAGAAGGATGTTATGTTAGTGAATTACTTAAACAAGTGGGACATGCAATTTACCCTCATATGAAGAATGAAATTTTTAAGGATATTAAGTCCGCTAGAAAATCTCGTAGGTCGACTATAGAGTCACCTAACCATGTTATCGTGTGGCTCCATTTGGGAAACCGAGTCGATACTGTTATGGTCACCACCAATCATACCACCAACAGAACCACAGGTCGCCGGCCGATTAAGTCAAGACTAGGTCCGAGAGGTTTACCCGTTATTCCTACAATCATAGAAAGAAAGACAAGATGATTACCTGACACTGTAGTCGGTCTACACCACGGGGAGCATACCTTCCCTCGACATACCGATGTCTCTACTAAGACACCCCGTCCTGAGGCATCATCATCGAAAAGGAAGAAGGTATGGGTAGCTAAGGTCGCTGCACCAATAAAGTTCAGTGAACCTGCAAGACAGGAAGAAAAACCAGTGCCTGAAATATCTGACATCGTCGTGACGATAGCCANATCACCACCAATCATACCACCACCAGGACCACAGTTCTTCGGTCGATTAAGTCAAGACTGGGTCCGAGAAGTTTACCCGTTATTCCTGCGATAATGGAAAGAAAGATAAGATGATTCCCTGACACTGTAGCCGGTCTACACTACAGGGAGCATACCTTCCCTCGACATACCCATGTCTCTACTAAGACGTTCCGACCTGAGACATCATCGTCAAAGAAGAAGAAGGTATGGCTACCCAAGGTCACTGCACCGATACAGTTCAGTGAACCTGCAAGACAGGAAGTAAAACCAGTGCCTGAAATATCTGACATCATCGCGATAATAGCCAACGAGATGGAGGAACAGGATGAGGATTTCCATTAGGGTCCTCCAGATCTTAAAGAAATCATGGAATCGATAATTGAAGAAAAAGTTGAGAAAGTCAGGATTGAGATTTCTTAGTTAGCTCGAGAACACGGAGTTTCCGTCAATAGTGACAACGAGGATTTTGATTACTGTGATTACTTGGAGGAAGATTTCATGGATGTCNTACGGAGTTTCCATCAATAGTGATAACCAGGATTTTGATTACAGTGATTACTTGGAGGAAGATTTCATGGATGTCCATGTGATCGAAACCAGGGTGATTACTTGGAGGAGGATTTCATGGATGTCCATGTGATCGAAACCAGAGCTACCACATCTGTGGCGAGGATCAACCTCACACGGAAGAGAACGTTGTAGATGAGCTGCATAGGGTTATCCTCCTCAGGGATGAGCAAGTTGTTCTACTGGAGAAAATCGTAGACGAGCTGTGTAGGGTTATCCTCCTCAGGGATGAGCAAGTTGTTCTACTGGAGAAAAGGATAGACGAGATGACTGCAGCTATGACCTCCATGGCCACCATTTAGGGGCAATCGCAAGCAACAAGATTTGCTTCTCCAAAAATTAACCAGCCAGAAATCATACACATCGCAGATGAAAGAAGGGAGGCTACTTCGACAAACAAAGAAGAANGGGAGGCTGCTTCTACAGACAAAGAAGAACAACCAAAGAACGATTCTCCATCAAGTGTCATGCCAGAAAAAGAGTTCAAGCAATGGTTGAACAAGTATGGGATGCCTTAGCCCAGTCCAAGGGCGGTGCATCAAATTTAAAGGGCAGACCTTATCCGGAGAAATTTGATGCCGTGCCTTTCCCCAAGGGCTTTGTAATCCGAACTTCAAGATATTCGAGGGGACTGGAAATCCCAGACAGCACATAGCACATTTTTGAGCCAATAATGGAAACACAAGGAATAGTGAAGCTCTACTCTGCCAGCAGTTCATTAGCAGCTTGTCAGGGATTGCTTTCGACTAGTACGCTGACCTGCCCAACGGGTCAGTTAAAACATTTTCTGAGTTGGAACAGTTATTTGTGNAAGCCAACTGTGGAAACATAAGGAATAACAAAGCTCTACTCTGCCAGCAGTTCGTTAGCAGCTTGTCAGGGATTGCTTTCGACTGGTACGTGACCTGCCCAACGGGTCAGTTAGAACCCTTTTCTGAGTTAAAACAGTTATTTGTGAAAAGATTTGCTGGTGCGCAACATCATGTGTCTTTTGGAGAACTCATGATGGAGAAGCAGAAGCCTAGTGAAACCTTGACAAACTATATTTTGAGGTGGAGAAACCTTAGCATGAAATGTGAACCTCAGCTACGGCAACATCAAGAGATTGAGATTCTACTCAAAAGCATTCATGGGCCAGTAGCTTTCATGCTTAAGGGACTCAGCATCAAATCCTTTGAGAAACTACTCAGTAAAGCCAGCAGTCTGCAAGAAGAAATGAAGCACATGGAGTCACATGAAAAGGCTAAGGTGACAAGAGTATTCGAAAAGAAATCAGGGGTAGTTGGAACTGTCGACAAAGGAAAGCAACCGATAAAGATATGTGCAGAAGATCATCGTCAATCCTCATCACAGTACTCTCAGAAACAGAGCAGTCAATCCAACCAACGACCGTCTCAAGAGGGATCACCCCGAATAGCGGGTAAAAGAATATCCCTATTAGAGTGACAGAAAGTTGTTTATTCCTTCAAAGATGAAGCTGTACCTAAGATATTTAAAAGCTTGATGAAGAAATTAGAATTCAAACTGCCTGATCCAAAGAGACCCGAAGAGGTGGATAAGAAGAATGAACCAAATTATTGCCCGTACCATTGGTTTCTTAGGCACACTATAGACAAGTGTTTCGTCTTTAAAGACTGGCTCGAGAAGAACCTTAAGGAAGAGAATATTACAATCCTGAAAGAATATTTGAGAGAACCTGAAAAAGGTTCCATAAACATGATTTCAGCTGAGTCAATCTCCCCAATTGATCCATATGTCGGAACAGATGGATGGAGTACAACTTGGGATGAACTCAAGATGGTCCTCAATCAAATGCAGGATTCATCGAAGCAAGCTTCTACAAATATCGAAGAAGGATGAAATGAGGTATGGAGTAGATCGTCTAAGAAGATACTGAAAAAGCTATAGTCTGCATCAAAACAAGCCTCCATTCAGAGTCTGCAGCATACTGAGACTGAGATGAAGATTTCACCAGAAAATCCGTCATCGTCCAGGAAAAAGAACAAGAAAAAGAAAAGCTTCACTGCCAGGACCAATAGCATGGGGGGTAGGATAGGGGCTGCCTCTACTAGATTGGTTGTCTTGGATTTGGNGTTGCGCGCACTTTGAAATACTAATTTAATTTTACACCCTTTTAAATAAAGATGTTAAAATTACTTGTAAATTAAAGACCCGCCCGGTCTACAGATTAACCTCTATTTTCAGTGCTTGCACTTAAGATTATGAGGTTTTTGGCCACATAGCTAACCCCAAAACTTTCTGTTTTAAATCCTGTTGTGATGGCTTACCCAACGCTAACCTTTTCTTGCAACCTGCCAACAGACCGCAACGCCCGTAACGTCGCTCCCACCGTCAAGTTCGGAGCTGGATTTGAAGACCTCGAGGTTATCCTCGGGAATGCCCCGTTCGTGGTAATGAAGATCGCTGCCCTAGAAGTTCAAGAGCCGTCTGCAGAATTCAGTTTGAACTGGCTCCAAGACTTCCCTGCTGGTAAGAAGGCTAAAGCTGTCGTCATCAAGCCTGCTATCCCCACTGCTGCTAAGGGGAAGGAAGTGATGATTGTTGAAGATTCCACTGAAGGATTAACTGTTTCGCTACCCGTGTTTGAAATTGGGTCGAGCTCAGGGACTGTACCACTGACCCGAACTCAAAGGAGGAACCGCAATAGGAGAATTCGGAGGGCCACCAAAGCCCAGACTCCTGAGAACACACCTGAGGAGGAGGAGCCTCATCAAGTTGAGGAGGTATTACCAGAAATTTACCCACTCCTGCGAGGGAGTAGATTCCATCCTCTGACAGATACTGATGGATATGAGAGTATCCGGAAGATTG
>JXCR01148041.1:73044-123473 GCA_002079205.1 Phalaenopsis hybrid cultivar
TCACTCTAATCTACTTTAATATGCCCTCATAAAATTTAAAGAACTTCAACCATAGGGCCACCTGATTTGATGTTGACGCCCTTATAAAATTTAAAGAACTTCAACCATAAGGCCACCTGATTTGATATTATAACTTGACCTACTAGATATCTCAAACTTGTCACGGCAAGGAGCTTGGAGCTAGCTTGGTGGGCAGCACGACCATCTTCAACAACAAAACCTGTCTTCCCCAGCTAAACCAATCTTCCAGACTTAAACAACAAAGCCATAGGACTTTGAGGTCGCTTGCTTATGCAACTTAAATCCTCACCTTACTTAAACAACAAAGTCATAGGACTTCGAGGTTGCTTGCTTATGCAACGTAAATCCTCACCCTCTAACACGGCCATCTTCAACAACAAAACCTGTCTTCCCCAGCTAAACCAATCTTCCTTCCTTAGACTTAAAGTCATCTTCAACAGCAAAACCTGTCTTCCCCAGCTAAACCAATCTTCCTTCCTTAGACTTAAACTCATAGGACCTCGAGGTTGCTTGCTTATGCAACGTAAATCCTCACCTTATCTTTAGACCTTTGCCTAACTCTGCTATACAATATAAGCCCTAACTCGTCTTAGGATCCTGAGGTTGTCGTTTGTCACGATCTAAATCCTCACGTCTTCCAGGTTATTTTTGTGATCATTTCACACAAATGTAAGCCCTAACTAATAAAATTGGCAGGATGAAACACCAAAATATTTCTCCTCAAAACTGAAGCCAAATTTTAGGATAGCTTGGGAAGTAACCGAGGTTCTCCTCTGGATCCATGACATCCCCTAGTCCTTCTTCCTTTGGATTCTACAATACTGGGGTTCTCCTCTGGATCCATGACATCCCCTAGTTCTTCCTCCTTTGGATTCTACAATAAAAAAAAATGTTTCAAATTTGAACCAATCCCCTTGTACACCTCTATGTCCATTTTTGTTGAAGAGTCCTACCCTTTGAAATTTGTTGAAGATAATTTTTCTTGATTTCTATCGAGAGTTTTCTTAGGTGACTTTGTTCATTTAAGATGTAATTAACTATTAGACTTGCCCTTATAGGAAGCATGTCCGAACCCAACTTAATATAAAACCTATTTAATCCTTTATATTAAATAGTGGAACCTGTCGGCAAATACAAAGGTTTCACAGACCAAACGAACGTCATACTTTCTTTAGTTTATTTGAATGAGCCTCATCCTCAATTCTTGTGTTTATCCTTCGGGATAGATACAGGGTTTGAGGTATAGTGCTCTTTCATTTAAACTATGAAAAATATGGGGTCAGTTTCATTTCATACCCAGGTACAGTGCTCTTTCATTTTAAACTATGAAAAATATGGGGTCAGTTTGATTTCATACTTAGTACAATGCTATTTCATTTAAATTATAAAAAATATGGGGTCAGTTTGATTTTATATTTTTCTAAAACTAAATATTTTTATCGAGCCTCATCCTCAAGTCTTGTGTTTATCCTTTGGGATAGATACAGGATTTGAGGTACAATGCCTTTCATTTTAAACTATGAAAAATATGGGATCAAATTGATTTCATACTTCAACGTCCTTCCGAATTTTAAACTATGAAAAATATGGGGTCAGTTTCATTTTATACTTCAACGTCCTTCCGAAGCAGGCTATGGGATTTCGATTCTAGCGACCGACAGCTTCTTACGGGCAACCCCACAAACCAACCCGAAATAACGCTGACATGATTTATTCCTATGCCTTCATCTAAGTATGAATAACACATCTATACAGCTACTTCATCATAACATGCAAGTTTTATTCATAAAGGTCCAAACAGGGATAAGAAATAGAGCTTTCAAGTCAATATCTTTCTCTAAGAGGTGATGCCTCCATTGGATGTTTGTAGAACCTTTACTTGAGTCCCATGAACTTGATCCAAGCGCTAGTTTCCTCCAGTGACAGGTCCAAGTATAAAATTGACCGAGTGCTTGACCTTGGTCTAGATGTAGTTTGAATGACTCAAGAAGGGTGTATTATAGTGTAGGATAATTTTTTGATGTCTGTGAAAGCTTATGGAGAAGTTTATTTAAAGTTTTGGTTGATTTTATGGAGAGGCCAAAGAAGGTCCTGATTTTGGATTTTAAAATCAAAGCTTAGCAATGAAGAAAAGTGGTTGAGAATGTGGGTGTTGGGTTGCTGAGGCTTGCAAGAGGGTCTAGAAGAATTTTAGCAGGGTTTTGCCTAGGTGCTAATGAAGTCCTTCTCTTGGCCGTAGATGGGGTCTCCTTTTACAGGCAAAGCTAAGGGTTGAGGAGGCAGAGGAAGATTTCCTAAGTTAAAATTTTAGAGAAAGGATGGGTGCTTCTCCCTCCAAATGTTTCATGCACATATGCTCAAGGGGTACATTTTCATGAAAATGAGAGTTTATCTTCCAAAAAGAATGAAGTAGATGGGAGTTTTGAGAAGAGAAGGTCTTGAGCAGAGNTAAACCAACCCAAAATAACGCTGACAGGAATCCAAAGGAAGAAGAACTAGAGAAATGTCATGGATCCTGAGAAGAACCTCAGTGACTTCCCAAGTTATCCTATGGTTTGGCTTCAATTTTGAGAAGGAATTAAGTGTTTCATCTTGCTAATTTTATTAATTAGGACTTACATTCATGTGAAACTATCTTATAAATAGCCTAGAAGATGCGAGGATTTAGGACATGACGAACGATAACCTTGGAATCCTAAAACGAGTTAGGGCTTATATTGTATAGCAGAGACATAAAAAGGCCTAAAGATGAATTGAGGATTTATGTCGCACTAAGCAGACAACCTCAAAATCGTATGACTTGTTATTTAATTCTAAGAAAAGATATGTTGTTGTAGAAGGTTGTCCAAGAAGTTAGCTCCAAGCTCCTCATCATAGCAAGTTTAAGTTTTCTAATGTGTCAAGTCCTGATATAAAATTAAATATTTCCTAAGGGTACAGTTATTTAGATATCATGGGGGATGTTTAAGTTAATTAAAGCGATAACGGTAAGGATCCCATGGTTCCCTCATTCTGGCACCACTATTTTCTTCGGATTCACTAAGTCCAAATGAATTTACTAAACTCAATTCAATGAGTTCCATACTTTCATTTAAATCATGGGAAATCTCATTAGCAACCGTAGGTTACCTGCTCCGAGGAATTCCCGAAAATCCGATAGAGACGTTTTAATTTATTACAATTTTTATTTTATTTCTTTGTCTGTGGTTAAATTTTGAGTTGCCTTATCTTTTGCCGATTATGGCAATGAATTTTATCTTGTTTTGATTTCTGAATTTTAGTTTTGGTTTAAGTTCTGAGGCTATCCTAAAAGTTCCAGTTTTAACATGCACTGTGACCTTTTTATTTAGCATGCAAATTTGTCGGCAGGAAACAAGAGGTGCAGATAAATAAATGTAAATTGCAATGCAATAACTTAAAAACAAACATATTTATTCTTCGCTTTCCTCCAACCTGAAATGTTAGCTTTTACAACATGTACATAATTTTGTAATAAATTTAAATTGGAAGAGTAGATGAAGGTGTATTTAACATACCTCAAACTTATGACTTAGTGAGCCTAAAAAGATCTTAGTGGATGATTTAAAAAAAACACAGCAAGTTCAATTTGTCCTTCAAAACGTCCAAGAGATTTCAAAGTGTTTGGGGAATGACCCTGAACTTCTTTAAAGATTTCTTGAAACATTTGAGTTCATTTTGAACTTATCATATTAATCTATTAATCATTCTAGGTCAAATTAAAATTACCCTACTACTCGGTGAATTTTGACATTTTAATCATCCCAAGGACAGGGTACTCAATTAATCAGTTGATCTTTCACTTAAAAGTTATATGGGTGAGTGCCCCAAAGGCAAGTTTAGTTTGTTAAGGATTTTGTACCCACCACTAAGATTAGGCTTGTAGTGCCTCGAAGTGTTTATCATGAATCATGCTATCCTTCTAAATTCCATTAAATGAATTCAAATATCAAGCCTAGATCCTACCAAGCCCTTAACAATCTTGACAAGAAAAAGATTAACAAACATTAGAATTTTAATTTAGATGATATGCATTTTGATTAAAAGATCAGACCATCATTAATTATGGACTTAAAATAAGTTACATATAATCTCCCTAACTTAAGCCCATCACTTGAGAATCATCCAACTTTTGATTAACTTTCAAATCTTGATAATTTAGCAAATTTCAATTTTATTCTTATCATGAAAGGGTGGCTGGTTGGTTTCTACCCTTTTACCCACTATGTTTTAATCATCCAAACATATTCATTAGGATCATACTTACCCATTCTACCCTTTGGTTAATCCTAAATTTTGACTAAGGCATCAAAATCTAAAATTACCACTCTACCTTTGGGCTCTTTACCTCATAACTTATTAAGCATAATTCAAATGACTTTAAGGTTTTTAGAGTACCCTGCCCATGGGGCAACTATAACATCAGCGAGGAAAATGTGGTTTTTCAAATTTTTTTATTTAATTTAAATAATTATTTAAACCTAGAAAAATAGAATTTTCAAAATTAATTTATTTAATTGATCACAATAAAGTTTTCGGTTTTTCGAAAAATTATTAGTAATTCTTTTTGGTCCGATAAAACACTTAGGCAAAATACCATAACTTCCCAAATCAAATTTTAATTATTATTTAATTATTTATTAACTACAAGAGAATATTTTAATTATTCAAAAATATAATTTAACAAAAAAAAATATTTTTATATTTTTATCAAACCTCTCTAAGCTCAAAGAACTCAAAGAAACAATTTTTATATTTTTATGATTTTTAATTTACTTATTAAAATTATTTTTAATGAGATAATAAGGAAAATACATTTCAAGTCTTTAAAAATTTTATTTTTAACTTAGAAAAATTAGGAAAAAATATTTTAATGTGTCCTAAGAGATCAAGAAGCAATTATGCACATTTTGAAATTTTTAACTACTTTTAATTATTTTTAATTTAGAATGTCGCTCAAAAATCAACTAATTTATCAAAATAACTTTTATTTTTTCTAAGTGCTCCTGATCACAAGAAACTGAGAAAACCATTTTCATAATTTTCCTAAGTGTATTAAATTTAATGCAATTATTTTTCTAAAAAAATATAATGTTTCTTAAAAAAACAACTTTAGTGCTTAAACTTATTCAAATAATTTTTTAAAATTTTATTGTGGGTAAACATGATTTTTTATGCATTGTGTGGAACTGGTTTTGTCATTTTTTTTTAATAATTAATTTACTTAAATTAATACAAGATATACACACTTATTTAAGTACAAAAATGTACAAAATTATTCAAACCATCGTAATATTTTTCCTAAGCTTCTCTAACCACAAGAAAGCTACTAAAATTTATCCCATAATTTTTCAAGTGGTATTTTAATTTATGCATTTAATTTAAGCCAAAAATAGTCTTTTTAGCTTGAAAATTAGGGTTAGAAGCACAGAGATGTCCTCTGACCTTGAAAAAAATTAATGAACATAGCATCTGTCATGAGGAATAAACCCAAACAAATTCAATCTATGGTGAGCAATGCTTAAACATAATGAATTGAAATATCATAACGAGTATTTAATTAATTAAAAATTAAAGAGTCAACAAGTAATTTTTATTTTTTACCCACATTATTTTCGTTTGTTCACTAAGCAAGTGAGTATTTTTAATTTATTTTTATGAATTTTCTATGCAAAGATATGGATTTTTGAAGTTCTTAGATTTAAATAAATTTAGAAAATCCATATTTTTCTACTTAAACATGTGGCACCACCTCATCCTCGTCCGCTTTGAAGTCTCCACATGGCGCTCTGCTATTCGATGCCGCCAGCCATATAGCTACCTCATCAGCCCGCCTTTTTGTTCCATCAACTCGTCCAACACGATCTCATCCATCCATCCAATACACGCGCGATCAGACAACATCTGTTCATCATCCACAACTGACCTAAGCTGTATGCCATCCACACTAAAACCTTAATATCTCACTCGATACTCAACCAAATCTCTTCAGATTTGTTCCTATAGACACATCTAGACTAGGAGAACACATTCATATGATTAATTAAGTCTTAAATCAAGTTGATGAGCATGGAGAATTAAAATAAGTTCAGTTTAAAGGGAGAGTTCAATACCTTTTCCCAAAGGGTGTAGGCTCAATTGGGTATTTCCAAATGCTTGGGTTGAGTCCAGAGAGCTCCTAGATGAAGCTTTGAGCCATGGTGAATTGCCTAGACTCGAATTCGATTGAGGCCGATTTTGGGTGTTGATCAAACTCTATGCTAGAGTGCTCTGGTGATGGGGCTTTTATGGGGGATCTTCTTCTTTCACTTAAGGGATGTTGTGGGTGCAATTAATTTGAATTTGGTGCACTATGGAGCAATGGGGGATTATGTCCTAGTTCGGGTTGATTTTTGAGCTCCAAAATTGAGCTCATGCAGTGGGTTTTAGGGTTGGAAGATGGTTGTGTTGAACTCAAGAGATCTTGAAGAAACCTGGGAACAATTTGCCATGGTCACCGCAAGGAATTTCAACAAAATTCCCTCTTGGCTATGAAGGGTGCATTTAAATAGAGGGGCTTGGAGGCTATAATTGAGCTAACCAGTGGGTGGCTCTGGTTGCTTAAGTGGAAGGAAGAAATGGGAAAAAATCCAATTGGAGTGAGCCAGCTTGGTTGGGTGTAATTCTAATTTTAACTTCGTTGCTCCTCCTTGGCCATGGTGTTTTCCGACAGCAAAGGTGGTTGGTCGGCCACAGTCAGGTCACCATTTGGTCAAGGGGATCAAGGTTTGGTTTTGGTGAAGTCAATTGGGGTTGGCCATGTGTAAAGGTCTTAGATTAAAGAGGAATGGAGGTGAACCTATTTTTGGGTCAATTTGGGTTAAAGTATGGATTTGGGTTGGGCTCATCCACTAAGGTTGGTTTGGGCTGAAAACAAGATCATTTGGCTCAAGTTAATTAGTGAAGAGAGGTCTCTATCCAAATGATTTGGCTAAGAATGGGTTAGAGTGTGTCATTAACATGGTTAAAAACTTTTTAAGAGAACTTGAAAGTGGATCTTCCTTTTTCCATTATTAGCTTGGTGAGGTGGCGAAGGCTCATATGGCTCACCTATGGCTTGGGAATGGCTTCATAGCTAGTCCTTGGCTTGGCCAACTTGCATGAGAAAGGATTTTCAGATTTTATGGGGTTTTTTGATGGTGTTTATCATGAGGCTTAAAAAGGACTAATTTTAGCATGAATTAAAAACTTAGGGAATTATTTTGATTAAATGAATGATGGGAAGAAATTTCATGCCATGTGGGTTTTGTGGATTTGGGATTTTGAAATTAAATGTGGTGGGTTAGGCTTTTAAAATTGGGGGTGAATTTGGGCTAAAATTTGGGTTAATTACATTTTTAATTTTGTGTATGGAGATTTCATGAGTTTTGAAAGGATTTCAAGTGATTTTGAATTGCATTGGAAGGCCAATTTAGGGGAATTTGGACATAGGGTCAATTTGGGGATTTTTGGTTTGACTTGGGATTGGGTGAAATTGAGCTTGCAATTCGGTCAAATTGGTTTTATATTTGGTTTCAATTGGTATTATATATGTTGAATTTTGTTTTGGAATTGAAATTGGGCAAGATTGGGGTCAATTTGTTTGACATTAAGGCTAATTTGGGGAAGTTGTGCCTTTAAGGGCAATTTAGGGCTTTTCGTCAAAGTAGGTGTTGACCTCATTTTCGGTTGAGGTCTAGTTTTTCCTTTCTAGTAGCCTAGGATTTAGCCATAGGACTTTCTTGTTGACTATTCTTGGAGGACTAGAAAAGGAACCATCACTATTAGAAATTCCAAACTCTTCTTTACTCAACTTGAAGTTCCACATGTTGGTCCTAACCTCAGCACTTAGTTGGTGGGGTCAATATGGGGAAGCTCAAGGGGAGTCCCCCATAAGATGTTCAGAATTTAGTACTAACCCTGGGTGATCTGGTTTTGGTGGGGCTAACTTGCACACACTACACTTTTTTCACATACCTAAACCCTTTGACCCCTTAGGTTGGTCTCCTACTCCTTTTGGAAAGCTCATATGAATGACCCTATACGTCTAGTCATTGCCTAAGAGGGTTATAACTAGCATAATGAACATCCAAAATGAGTCCTCACATGCCTCCTATTGGTTTGGCATGGCTTCATGACTTTTAGTACAAAAATCACCAAATTACCAAATTCCCCTACAACCCTAATTTTTGCCAAAAATCCCAAAATTATCCAAAATGCCCAAATTTATCCAAAAAACATCTCAAACCCCTCAACATTACCTAAATTGATCAAAACTTACCAAAAACACCAAATCCTCAAAATACCCCCAAAAATTGCCAAAATTACCAAAATGCCCCTCATGACCCAAAAAACTCCAAAAATTCCAAAAATTCGCAAAATTCCAAATCATCTCAAATGTTCACAATTTTAATTTATTATCATCAATTTGATCCAATTTCACCAAAATAGTCCAATTTGACCAAAAGCTCGAATTTGCCCTTAAAAGCCCAAATGTCCCCGAATTAGCCCCAATCCTAGCCCAATTGACCCCAATCATGCCCAATTTCAATTCCAAATCAAAATTCAGCATCCCCTATCCTGATTTAAACAAAATTCAAGCCCAATTTTATCCAATTGCAAGCCTAACTTCATTCAAATCAAAAAGGTCCAATTTTGACTATATGCCTAAATCCACTAATTTGACCTATCAGTTCAACTTAAAATCACCTGAAATTTTGCCAAATCCTTCATGACATTCTCATAAACCAAATTCAACATTCAATTAGCCCAAATTTTATCCCAAACACAATTTTAATTTTAAAAGCCCAAACCCACCACATTTAATTTCAAAAGCCCAAATCTAACGCCCACATGACAATTCTTTCTCTTCATCATCCATTTGATTAAAATAATTCCTAAAGTCCTAAATTCAAAATCAAATCATTCCTAATCAAGAATCAAGCCAAACTTCACCTAAAATACCAAATAAATCCAAAATCCCTTCTCATGAAAATTAGCCAAGCCAAAGGGGAGCCATGAAGGCACTCCTACGCCATAGACAGGCCATGAGAGCCATGCCACATCATCAAAATATTAATGGAAAAATTCCAAACCACTTTCAAGTCTCCTTAAAAAGGTTTTTAACCCTTTTAGTGAATCCTCTTAACCTCATACTTAGCGAAATCATTTGGATGGGAACTTCTCCACACCAATTCAGCTGACCCATCTGATCCTCCTTAGCTCAAGACCAACCTTGGTGGTTGAACCCAACCTAAACCATGCCTTGACTCAATTTGACCCAAAATGGCCATTTCTCCATACTATCGCAATCTCATGCCTTTACACATGGCCAACCCCAATTGACTTCACCAAAACCAAGCCCTAAACTTTCTGGCTAGATGGTGACCTGAGCCCGGCTGGCCGGCCACCTAGGATGCTAGAAAACCTAAATCCAAAAGCTCCACCTAGGATAAAACTCAAAATTAAACCCATCCAAGATGTCTCATTCCAATTGGATTTTTTCACTCTGTTGGCATCCACATAAGAAAATTAGGGCACCCACCAATTGCCCTTAGTGGCCTCTCCTTCCCCCTCTATTTAAATCCACCCTCCATGGCCAAAGAGGGAGAGCTTGAAATTCCTTGAGGAGACTCTGCCAAATTGCTTCGAAAGCTTCCTTAAGACCTCTTGAGTTTAACCCAACCATCCCTAGCCACTTAAATCCACTCTTCGAGCTCAATTTTGGAGCTCAATCACTAGGTCGAAATAGGACACCTCCAAATACTCCACCAAATTCAAATTAATTGCACCCACACCATCCCCACAGTGAGAGAGAAAGATCTCCCATAGAAGCCCCATCACCAGAGCACTCTACAGTTGACTTTGATCAACACCCAAAATCAACCTTGGTCGAACTTGGGTCTAGGCGATTCACCACAATCAGAGGCTTCATCCTCGAGCTCTTGGGAACCCCAAGAAGCTTCCACAAGCATCCAATCGAAGCTTCACCTCTTGGATCAAGGTATAAAAACTTAACTCTAAACTAAACTTCATTTGATTCTCTATGAGCATAGAGTTGATTTGGGGTGTGATTAACCATATGGATGTGTGCGTCTCATCAAGGCGAGTCAATAGGAACAAACCTCACTTGATTTGATTGAGAATCGAGTGAGATATTAGGTTTTGAAGGTGGACGGTTCTCGGGCTAGAGGCTTTAAGGAAAATGACCCGCAGTCGTTAAATCACGTGTCTATTAAATGGAGGGCTCTGATTGCACCGAACGGATGGAGGGTTCAAAAAGGCGGGCTGATGGTGCTGACGCGTGGACAGTGGAGTTGAATGGGAGCGTGCAGCGTGGAAAGCTCAACACGTACGAGGATTGCATGGATAAGTAGATAGAAAGGGAATTTTTTATTTATTTAAACCCCTAGAAATTTAAAAATTCATATCTTTGTGTAGAAAAATAAAAAAAATACAATAAAAATACTCATTTTCTCAGTAACAGAGGAGAACATTGTGGAAATATTTTCATGTCCATTTGATACATATTTTATTTTAAATTAATTAAATGGTGTTTTTCATATTTTGATTCTCTATTTGCATAGACATTTCACCATGGCATGGGACCATGGGGCTTTTGATGTTTCTATTGTTAGGCATCTCCCCTGTGTTTTCAAAGGTTACGGCATCTCTAACTAGAGATATCTAATTTTCAAGTTAATGGTCCCTATTTTGGTATATAAATTATAATAATTAAAATGCTTATAAAAAAAAACAAAATTTGTTTTGTTAGGTTCACTGTGTTCATAGGATCCTCAGAAAAAAAAATAAACTTGATTTTAACTCATTAAAAGTAACCCTAACTGTTACAAACCCTGAAAATGAAGAGAAAATCAATTTAGAGTAATTATAAATGTAAATGGAATAAAGACTATTCCACACCGTAATTTAATATTAGAGAAGCTTCCCATAAAAATTTCAAGTCAATTGGAGTTCAAAAAATTTCAAGTCAATCGAATAAATCCTAATTGTCACCAACCCTAAAATGAATTTTTAAGATAAAATGACATTTTTGATATTAAAATAATTAAAATAATTATAATACAATTTAAAAGATCACCAAATTAATTTTGGGAGCTCCTTATGACCAGAGGAACTTAATAATAATAAAGTTGAAATTAAAATAAATACTTCATTTTTTGGGTTATTTTTTGTCATTCAAATAATTAAAAATAATTAAGAAAATCATAAAAATTGCAAAATTGTAAGAACACACTAAAATATCACATTTGACTTCCTAATCACTTGGAAATATCCAAAATAATTTTCATGATTTTTTAAGTCAAGATATTAATTTTAAAAGCTTAAAAAGGAATTTTCTCTAATTTTTCACTAAAATAATTCCAATAATTAAAATATAAATCACAAAAAAATGAAATTTGTTTCATTTGGGTTCCCTAGAGTAAGAGAAATTTAATAAAAATATAAAACTCAATTTTCCAATTAAATATTATTTTATATTTAATTAATACTCAAAACCAACAAATAATTTTAATAATTAAATTAAATCTCTAAAAACTATGAACATTGGTCCAACTGGTCCTTTGTACTATATGAACTTCCAATGATTTTCTTAAGCATGGAACTCTTATTTCGATTGAGTTACTTAATTTTCATTGAAAAATCCCTATTTTGCATTAAAAATAATTATAAAAACTGAATAAATTCACAAAAGCCATATTTTCTCCTCTAATGTTTTAAATAACCCATGAGTGAGATAACCTAAAATTTCCAAGTCATTTGGTCTAACTTAATTAATTATGGGGCGTTAAGGCCTTAGGGGCAAAAGTGTAATTTTAGAATTTAGAGCTTAAATAATATTTAGGCCCAACCCAGAAGGTAAATGGGTAATAAATGATCTTAAAATGATTGAAACATAAAAAGGGATAAGTGGTAGAAACCAACCTCATTAGGAATTTCATAAATGATAAATTCATAATTTTTCAAATTAATGAAATTTGGAAGAATATTTAAATAAGGGGATACTAAGGTGAGGGGTTTGATTTGGAAGATCATAATTCCCTGATTTTAAACCCTAGTTGATGGATTTAATATAATTTATAGTTCATGACTGAGAGCATAAATATTCAAAACCTTTTTTTTCTAAAATTACAAATCTACTCATTAAATCTCAAAGGCTTAGTAGTGAATTAAGCTTAATACAAATTTGATCTAATGAGGTTTAGAGAACAAACCATAATTAATTTGAAATCTTTAAAACACCACAAGCCCATGTTTTAAATAATCAAATTCCTTAATTAAGTCAAGTTGCCCCTAAGGGTCTTTACCTATATAATCCATAAGCAAGATATTAAGTGATAATTACTCCACTTAAAGAATAATTAAAACATCAAGTTCATTAAGCATAAGGGTATTAATTGGGTGAACTATATAGCAAATATGATAAAACCAAAATGAACTCAAGATAATTCCAAGCACTATGAAATGCCAAAACTTCTTCATGATCATTTGGAAATCTTGAAGGAAATGTGAGCTTATTATAATTTGCTTAATTGGATCATCCTTAAATTTTAGATACACCAAGATATGGCATAAGATTTGGTAGGCACACTTTAAGTTTGTACTTCTAACCCTTTTCTACAATAACATATCATTGTGGGCAACACGACCATCTTCATCAGAAAGAGGATCTACAATAACATATCTTTCCTTAGAATTAAACAAAAAGCCATAGGATTTTGAGATTGTTTGCCTAGTGCAACATAAGTCCTCACCTTATCTTTAGGCCTTTGTATAGCCCTACTCTATAATATAAGCTCTAATTAGTTTTAGGATTCTGAGGTTGCTGTCTGTCACGACCTAAATCCTCATATCTTCCAGTCTATTTGTGTGACTATTTCACATGAATGTAAGTTCTAATTAATAAAATTGATAGCATGAAACATTAAATAATTTTAATCTCAAAAAATGGAGCCAAACATTAGGATCGCTTAGGAAGTCATCAAGGTTCTTCTCAGGATCTATGACATCCCCTTGTCTTTAATCCTTTGGATTCCAAAATAAAATGTTCCAAACTTGAGTCATTCCCCTTTCATTCCTCTTTGTCTGATCCCATAGAAAATTCCTATTCCTTTGACCTTTTTGAAGATAATATCCTCTGATTTTATCGAGATTTTTTTAGATGATTTTGGTTATCTAGAATGTAATTAACTATAGGGGCTTGCCCTTATAGGAAGCATTCTCAAACCCATCTTATTATAAACCCTATTTAATTCTTTGTATTAAAGAGGGAAATTTATCGGTCAACAAAAAATGGTTTCGCACACTTAAACGGATGTCATACAATCTTTAGTTTATTTAATCGAGCCTTCACCAGTAAGTATGTATTTATCCCTCGGGATAGATGCACTACTTGCGGTATTAGGCTCATTTATTTAAACTAATGGGGTTATGAGATCAGTTCGATCTTGCATTTTTAAAAATTTTAAATATTTTTTTTCCAAATTATATATATATATATTTATTAAATTAAATTAAAATGGGTGTTACGAAATCCATCCTAGCAGCCGACAACTTAACAACTCCCAACGTTTTAGTACCGACAGTGGGTCAATTTGGCCAAATTGAGTCTGTAAGAGTGGCTTAAATTGATTTTGGGGACAATTGAGGTTATTTTGGAATTTTTGGGAATTTTTTGGATTTTTTGAAATTTTTGGGTCATGAGGGGCATTTTGGTAATTTTGGCAATTTTGGGGTACTTTGGGAATTTGGTGATTTTGGTCAATTTGGGTAATAGGGAATGGTTTTAAATGAATTTTTGAAAAATTTTGGTGTTTTGGGAAATTTTGGGAATTTTGGCAAAAATTAGGGTTGTAGGGGTATTTTGGTAATTTTGGTGAAAGTTTGGGCTGGGATGGGCATGTAAGCCATGATGCCATGTCAAACTAATTGGAGCCTTATTAGGATTCATTTTGGATGTTGAATAAGCTAGCTAGGGGTTTGGGTCCACCCATATGAGCATTCCAAAATAAGTCAAGAGACCAAATTAAGTGCAAGTGATCTTAGAGTTTGGGTCTGCAAGCTAGCCTATCCAAGACCAGACCACCTAGGTTTAGTCTTAAGGCTTGACCATCCTATGAGGACTCTCCTTGAGCTCCCCCATATTGGCCCCACCTACTAAGTGCTAGAGGTTAGGACTAATATGTGGAACTTCAAGTTGAGCAAATAGGAGTTCAGAATTTTTAATGGTGAGGGTTCTTTTCTAGTCCTCTAGGAATAGTTAGCAAGAAAGTCCTATGGCTAGAAACTAGGCTACTAAAGAGGAAAAACTAGACCTCAACTAAAATTGAGGTCAACAATCACAAAGTTCTCTATTATGGCTCCAAATTTCCTTCTTTTTGCTACTTTTACTCCAAATGCTTAAAATTGATTTACCTGCAACAAAAACATGAAAATACCCTTCTTTAAAGTGCAATATCACCAAAAATAAGCATTAAATGTATACTTAAAATTAACATTATTTTGGTGTATCACTCCCCTTCTTCCATTCAGGGTTATAATTGTTCCATTTTAAGTCTCTTTATGATATCCCTCGAAATACCCAAGTTTCTCTTCAGATTTCCTTTCAAAATTCATCTAAATACATTACATTTTTTAAGAAAACTGATTCTGACACTTAGGCGCCAGTCTTCTAGAAACATGAAATAAGTGTCTGAGACCTTGGCGCCATGTCAAAATTTTCTTCTTTACTCCAATTGAGTCCATATTGCTCCATTTGATTCCAAATTGCTTCATTTTCTTTCCATTTACTCCAATTACCTAACCTATTGTACCTGTAATCAAAACACAAAAATAACTTCCTTTAAATTGTAATTTCACCAAAAATAAGCATTAAATATATATACAAAAATAATACATTTTTAGGCATGTCATACTTTTGAGCTGTTATTTTTCTTCCTGGTTATATTTTCTATATTGAATGATATACATGTTTAAAAACATGATTTGGGGGGATGTAGAGAAAAATCCTTAAAGAAGCTAAACTTTATTTGTCCTTACTAGCCTACAAATAAAATTGATATCACTTTAAAATGACTCGAGGTATGTGGTGTTATCTTTAGGGTACTATAATTTTAATTTTAGGGATGTTATGGAAGACTTAGTTGAAGTTTTTGGTGAAAAGGATAGTGCTAGAATTAAGATATTTAGTATGAGATAATAGAAGATGATTTTACTATTTATAGTAGGAAAGAATTGTACTTTTTAAAAATAAGGATTCTTAGATTTAAACTTTAAAAGAATTTAGACTCTATTAAAACTTATTTTCAAACTAATACTAACAACTTTCAAGTGGAGGAAAGTGCTGAGTTCTTAACTTTAGGAGGAGGATAGTGAAATTCTAAACAGTTTAAGGTATAATTAGTTATAGTAATTCTCACATAAAAGTGTTAATGATTAAAAAGATCCTAAAAGAAAAAATAAATGAAAGGAAGAAAGAAAAATATATAAAAAGTGAGGAGAAACTTAAGTAAAAGCCTAATCAAAAATTTGTTTCACTTAGATCTTCTTCAAGAAAAAGGTTAAGCTACAACTTGAAACTTATTTTTATTCCAATAAGTATTAGAAAATTTTTTACAAATATAGTGCTTAAATTATGGTTTTATACTTTATAAGAATCCTAAGTTTAACAAATTACAATTTTTTTTTAAGTAGATAGAAAATCAGAATTCCTAAGGTAAATACTAATATGCTTATACCCTAGTCCTAACTTCATTCACTAGAATTTCTCCTAGGTTGCACAGTGAAATTCCTAAGGAAAAATTGTAGGAAATTTTATAGAAAACTACTACCTTAAATCAACAAATTTGGTTTTTAAAGTTGTAGTGTTACTTGAGGACAAAAAACATTTAATTTTGAGAGATTTTGATATGTCTTCTAAAATACTTAATCTCCTTTGCCCTTTACACTTGTTTTTTGATGAAACTATACTTTAAAGAAGGTTATTCTTGTGTTTTTCTTGCAAGTATAACAGGTAGGACACATGGAGTGAATCAGAGCTGAAATGGAGTGAAGTGGGGGCAAAATTGAGCAAAAGGCAGTGGAGCCTAGACGCTAGCTTCTGGGTGTTAAGGTGATGCCAACTGGTTCCTTGGCATCAGCTTCTGGTGGCCTAGGCTCTAACTGAGAAGGTGGGGCCTAGGCACCACCGACTAGGTGCTAAGGTGATAGTACCTGTCGGAGCAGTTTCAACATGATGAGGGGAGTTATTTGATGGTTTTTTAAGCTTGGAGAAGACACTTCTTTGGCATTTTCAAGTCCTTGAATTCTCCAGGAATGACAAGAAGTCGTAGATAGGAGTAGGGATTGAAGATTTTTACATTTTCTTGAGAGATTGGTGAGAGGTTAAGAAAGAAATCTATAAGGGAAGCATTGCAACATTGCAGGGAGTTCTTGGATTCATCATTGGGGAAACATTTCAACTTTTTTCAGATGAGGAAGCTAAGTACTGTTTCTATTTGTATTGAACTTATTTTAAACACATATTTAGTTTAATTGTTATGTTAAACGATGTTGAATTCCGTTACAATCTTCATGCTTTGTGAGTATATTACTTTGCCTTTCTCTTGTGATAAATATGTAGGAATTGAAGGATATGTTGAATGCTTTAAAATTAAATTTTAATATTAATGCGATGATCCTTACTTTTATGCTTCATTTACTTTTTTTACTCGTCATATAATCTATTAAAATTTGTTGTTAACCCATAAAGAATTGGAAGAGCTATGGCATAAATAACTAGGGAGATGTCATTATAAGATAAGCTATAGTGAAGTAGTCCAGAGGGCAATGTAAATAGATAGGGATATAAATTTTAATGGCTATAACTTTGGGGTTTTTAGGGTGACAAGCAAAAACACTGACCAGGTTAACACTCGAAAAAGGGTAATATATATATATGCTCCTATTTTTCACTATACATATTAGAAATTTTTGGTATTTGATCCTACATTCCACTTAGGTAATCACAAGAGAAAGGTAGATTTTATATCTTGAAATTCACCAAACCAGTTGAGATAGTTAGGTTTATCCTTAGACTTAGTGTTACATTTTAAGAGAAATTTTTAGAAAACCTTTTTAATTTGCAATCCAACTAAAACCTTAGCGTAGTAGATTAGAACTTTTCTTAAAGGACTCATTAACTCCTTCCCTGTGGGATTGACAATCTGAACTCAATAGAGTTATATATCACTAAAATGATACATATACTTGCATGATAACCTGCAGTGAGTAATAATAGATGGCACTCAAAGCTAATAGGTAGCAAGTTTGACTATATTAAGTGGATGATAGATAAAAATTTCTTATGTGCTATGTAGAAAGTTGTAGGTAAAAATTCATATGTTATAAATATATATATGTATGTGTCTATATATATATATATATGCATCACATTTTAACATAATTAGTTTAACATTTGCTTAAATATATATTTAAGTAGTTTATATCATTACGATCTCAATGAAATGATGTGCTATCAAAAGAAAATTTTTTATTGAGAACCCACACGAGTATTGTTACCTCCTCAAATAAATATACACGAAATATTATTTCACTTTGTTTAATCGATTTAATCAAAATAATAATATATGAACTTTATTTGAAGAAAAATAATTGTCCCCCAAATTACATGATGAGATATGAGTTCTGTCTTAAGATTTTTATAAACTATATATTAAGAGTTATAATAGGAAATAATTTATTCCTATAAGAAGTTATGAGGAATAAATTATTTCCTTAATATAAGGAGATATTTACTTTCCTATTCTATATTTATTTCCTTGGATTAGGAATTATTTGTTTTCATATTTTATGTTATTTCTTATATCTCATAATAATTAATATGAATTAATTATTGGAAATATCATGTGATATATCTTTCCTTTCATATCATTCTATTTTTATTATTTTTCCTATTATAGGATTCTTGTAAAGGTTATTTATACCCCCATTCATATTAATGAAATAATCAAGCATTCCACAGTATTACACATTATTCTAAATTTTAACGGGGTATCAAAGACTAATTTCGTACTCTAGCCACTGGTCTTCTTTTAAGAATTGTCGGACTCCCTTCCTGTCATCCTCTGTGCAAGAAGGGAGGGACACTCATCTTGATATTTGAAACGATGATTTTTTCTTTTTCTTCAAATCCCTAATTCCCTGCCGCCTCGTTAGGTTATAGAAGACATGGAAAGAATCACAAAGATGCGCTCCCGTGAGTGCGATATCGATGCTGTCTCAGAGTCTGAACCAGAGGCGTTATCGCTATCGCCGTCTCCGGGTCCGCACATCTGCATCAACTTCAGCAGCATGGTCGTCAAGCCTCCAGCCAGCAATGGCGGAGGGAGCAATCTTGACATCAGATATGACACTAATGATCCCCATCGCAGTTCCCCACCGCATTAGCGCCGACTTAATTCTTTGCAAGATGTTCATCCCCGTGATTCTCTGTTATCCAAACAACGCGGTGGGGGCTACTTGCGACTGCATCATCAGAGGTCTTCTGACAGACTCCGCCACCGTGTGCCCCAACCTTGTCTACAACGTCGTGTGACTGTAATTGGTCTTCGACGGCATGGGTCCCCTCTAGTGTTCTATCTGTGACTCCCAAGAAACCATGATAACAAAGATGCTTTGGAGTTTGATCAGACATCACCACAAAACATGCAAAAAACTTCCTATGTTATATCCACCTATGTCAGCACCAGCGGTGGGGCTCCAGTCAAGGAGACACCAAAGATGCCGCTACCCGCCTCATCATCATTCCGCCGGAGATATCGCTCTCGTGGATTGAACAAAGCCGGCAAAATCCATCGTCGACCCTTCCTCTTGCAGTATTTTTCTTCCATGCCAAAGGGTCAGGGGGAGCTGCATTTCCAGCCAACAATTTCTCATGCAGTTTTTTTCTCTTCCAAAGCATCAGGAGGAAGTGCGTTTCCAACCTACCATTTCTCATGCAGTTTTTTTTCCCTGCCAAAGCGTCAGAGGGAGCTGTGTTTCCAACCTACCATTTCTGATGCAGTTTTTTTCCTTGCCAAAGCGTCAAGGGGAGCTACGTTTCCAGCCGACCATTTCTTCTGTAGTATTTTTTTCTTCCCTGCCCAAGCGTCAGGAGGAGCTGTGTTTCTAGCCGGTCATTTCACTTGCAATATTTTTCTCTTCCCTGACCCAAGTGTCAGGGAGAGCTCTATTTTCAGCCGTCCTTTCTTCTGCTGCTTTCTCCTTCAGCAGAATTTACTGGTGTGATTTACATATTTTTTTGTGCAACCAATGACAATCGTAGTCAACTAAAAGTCAGTTTTTTTTGTAGGTTGTCTCTTTCCCTGCAAAACTCAAAATCCAGCAAATTCAACCAAGCCTGAATTTCTCTTCTATGCCGAAACATATGGTAGAAAAAACTAAAAATTCAGTCAAGCCTGAATCCAGCAAATTCAGCCAAGTCTAAATATCTCTTCTACGCCGAAGCATATGACAAATAAACTCAAAATTCATCCAAGACTGAATCTAAAAAATTTGATAATCCAAACGACCAATTTTTTGTCACTACTTAGCAAGTTAAGAATTATTAACATACATTTTAAACTTGAGAGACAGTGTTAAGAATTATAATAGGAAATAATTTATTCCTATAAGAAGTTATGAGGAATAAATTATTTTCTTAATATAAGGAGATATTTCATTTCCTATTTTATATTTATTTCCTTGGATTTGGAATTATTTGTTTTCTTATTTTATGTTATTTCCTATATTTTCTAATAATTAATATGAATTAATTATTGAAGATATCATGTGATATATCTTTCCTTTCATATCATTCCATTTTTATTATTTTTCTTATTATAGGATTCTTGTAAGGGTTATTTATACCCCCGTTCATATTAATGAAATAATCAAGCATTCCACAGTATTCCACATTATTCTAAATTTTAACACTATATACTCAACAAACTCAAGCGCGCATACACTCACACACACTTATTATTTGAGTCGGCTATATGATTTCTTTTTCTCCATTGTGTCCGATTGAGTATCATATTTTCATTTAATTCAAATAGGTTAAGATCATTTTTTATTCAATATGTCCAAGTATTTTTAAGTCTACATCTACCTTCCTTAACATAAGTCGAATTTAAAAAATATACTCTATTAACTGGATCATCAGATGGTTGTCGTTTATTGTGAACAAATCATCTATGGTGGTTCCTGTTATTGTCGGTTCTCAAGCCTCAGATGCGAAAAGTCTAGGAATGCATAAGATAGTCGACAACCAATATAAAATTTATTGAAAAATCACGATGTCAATAACATACAATTCATTGTGATTAAATTTAAGTTAGAATTTATAAGCTAAAATTTTTCAATAAAAACTTCCCCCCCTTCCCGCTATTCTTAATGTTTTAGTTCTAAAACTGCGTATTTTTAGATTCTAGCTCTAAATAATTATAAGTCGACTTTCTCTCTTCACTTGAAGGAAGAGAAGTGAGGAATACAAGAGAAATTTGACAATTAAATCATTATTCTTAGAAATAAGTGTAGGGGAACAATTGATCGTCGTTGTTGATCACCATTATTAATTGTTGCAACCAACTACATCTGTGATTGCTATTATAGTCATCAATTACAGTAGAAATTGCCCAATTAAGTAACCAAATTACTAGTGAATGGTGATTTTCAGTTTTTGTAATCACACTTTCATACTTTAGGAGAATGCTAGATCTTTAAACATTTAATCTTTTAATATGATCTCATGATTTTCCTCTTGTTAAGATTTTCTATCGAAATAATTTGATTATGTTTTGCAGCGTTTAACTCTCTCAGCGTGAATTTTATTTTAAGAAAAATAAATTTATGCCTTGCAGAATTTTCTAACTCGCATTAGCGCAAAGCCAAACTCTTCAATGAATGCTATTTTTTGTTCCAAATTCCCACTAAAGGTTAAAAAAAAGATGATGAAGGGACGGAAGAGTCTTGGAAAAAGAGAAACAAGACAACAAATAAATAAAATAGTGGTGCATTTCTCATTGATATTGCTGTAATGCTCCTTTTTTATTAAAGAACCCATTTATCTTCATACATACTTACATGTGATTTCATCCACTTAAATAACGTGTACGTAACCAGATCAGTATAACTTTTTAGAAAACAACCACAGATCAGTAAATATTAAATAATGTTTCTTGAAAAAAAACTGTATATTTTGGGCCCAAGTTTCTGAATAGATTATATATAATATATATACCATCTTATATAAATATGAAATAAATAATTCATTTTTTTAATGAAAATAATTGTATTTCTGAGATGATATAAAAGATTTGGTTGATATAAATGGAAAAAAAATATAATATTTAGGTGTTTTATATGTATATAACGGAATTCGGTGGGGGCTCTCAATATCTCATTTACCCATCTGGCATCATAATTGATAATCCAAGGCAGGAGCGGCAAAAACCGAATTTTTTTTGAAGTGATAGGGCCCCTGCATTAAATAGCAGTTCATAAGAGAGCAAAAGAAAGCGTTGGCTGCTAGCTGAGCTCAGGCCTCCCGCCTTAAATCACAAACACATTTCGATTTCAAATAAGGTGAAACAAACTAATCAAAATATCAAAATCCATTTCGAAGAACAGAATAAGAACACAACAGAACAAACAAAGCGCATAAAACATGGGAAATAAAGAACAAGAAGGAACAGGTTGGTTGATGATACTAACAACCAGTTTTGAAATTCAGTTTGATCACTTCTGCTGCCCCTTTCGCTTCCAGAGTTCTCCAAACACTCTCATTCCGCTGCCGCTCCCTCTCTTCTTTTGTCCATCTTGTCCTTCAGCAACCTCTCCACCGGTTACCAAAGGCGACCACAGAACTCCATTGTTAAAAAAATTGCCGCTTTCCAGTGGTTTCAGCGCTGATCTGAAACTCTCATCTCCTGTATAGAGTATGGAGGCTGCAGCCTCTGAGGCCTTGCGCCACTGATCTGTTCGAATCTTGAGAAGCTTCATCTCCGCTTCCATTGACGCTTTACTAACTTCCTCGGCATCTAGTTTCTGCTTCAACTGCAGTACCAATGACTTACTTTGTTTCAGTTCCTCCTCTGTTTCTGCGAGCTTGATCTCCATCTCCTCTGTTTTCTTCCCGCTTATAGATAAGGCCGCCTTTGCTTCCCCCGCTTCCTTTTCAAGGTTTTCCTTCTCTGCTACAACAGTCTCCAGCTTCTTCGCCTGCTCAACCAGCTTGGCTCTCACCTTGGCCATCTCCAGGATATCTGTAGATTCTGCCACATGCTTACTGCCCCCCTCGCCTTCCCCCTTCTCTTCTGATCTATTCGTTTTCTCAATAGTCACCATTGTCTCCGATTTGCTTGCATTGTCCTCGCTGCAAGACGCAGCAATTTCATCTACATCTGAGGTTATGCAACTATCGCTGTCTTTTTCTGCTGGCAAAAGCTTNTGAATCCTGAGAAGCTTCATCTCCGCTTCCATAGACGCTTTACTAACTTCCTCGGCATCCAGTTTCTGCTTCAACTGCAGAACCAATGACTTACTTTGTTTCAGCTCCTCCTCTGTTTCTGCAAGCTTGATCTCCATCTCCTCTGTTTTCATCCCGCTTATAGATAAGGCCGCCTTTGCTTCCCCCGCTTCCTTTTCAAGGCTTTCCTTCTCTGCTACAACAGTCTCCAGCTTCTTCGCCTGCTCTGCCAGCTTGGCTCTCACCTTGGCCATCTCCAGGATATCAGTAGATTCTGCCACATGCTTACTCCTCCCCTCGCCTTCCCCCTTCTCTTCTGTTCTACTCGTTTTCTCAATAGTCACCATTGTCTCCGATTTGCTTGCATTGTCCTCGCTGCAAGACGCGGCAATTTCATCTACATCTGAGGTTATGCAACTATCGCTGTCTTTTTCTGCTGGCAAAAGCTTGTCTTTTTCATCTACCTCATCCACATCTTCTGGATTTGGAAGAGTTTTTGTCGACAGAGGAAAAACAGCAGCTTTCTCCACCTTTTCGAGTTTGTTCTCCACAACCGTTTTGGCCGCCTCCGCTGAAGCCAGCTGTTCCTTGAGCTTCTTAAGCTCCTCCATCGTTTGGTCGAGCTTCTTCTCCAGATCCGCCAATCTCAACCCCCTCTTTTTCTGCATAAAAAGAACTTCTTATAAAATGGATTTCAAAATAAAGAATTTTGAAAGAAGAAAAAGTTTAAATCCGAACAGAGTACCTCTTCGAGCACAATGCGAGAAGAGCTACGATCTTCGAGTTTGGAGCTTCGTTCGATGCCCGCCGTGCGGTGCAGGGAGTTAGCTTCCGAGGATGCCGTGGACTTGAGACGAAGTGGAACGCGATGAGAATGGCGTTGGNATTCTTATAAAATGGATTTCAAAATAAAGAATTTTGAAAGAAGAAAAAGTTTAAATCGGAACAGAGACCTCTTCGAGCACAATGCGAGAAGAGCTACGTTCTTCGAGTTTGGAGCTTCGTTCGATGCCCGCCGTTCGGTGCAGGGAGTTAGCTTCCGAGGATGCCGTGGACTTGAGACGAAGTGGAACGCGATGAGAATGGCGTTGGTGTGGTGGTATCTCTGATAATCTGTTTTCAGAAAAAAGATAAAAAAGAAACAACTAAAAATCTCTCCTTTACGGCTTTCTTCAAACCAACATAAAACGAAGAGCTTATACCGACCTTGGCATTTTTGCTTCTCTCCTTCTCTTCACTGTTTATTTTAGCTCAAGTTGCTTAGATGAAGGAGAGCGTCGTTTGGCTTTCAAATTTTAGAGCTGAGCGGTTTCCAAGGAGGGAGACAGAGAAACAGAAGAGCGGGCAGTCAAAAAAGGACTTCGGAGAGGACAATGTGCAACGTTACAAAAGATAAAAAAATTAATTTGCTTCCAGTTACCGTTGCCCACTGACACCTATCCTTCTCTCGTTCTATCGCCGCTTCATGCTCGGCTATGTACAAAGCTATGGTACTGAAAATGCTAGTCTTAAAGGAACTTTTCTGAATAATTAAAGATATGCGTGAAATTTTGATTTATCGTGTGTTTAATGTTGAGCTTATTTGTATTGCAGTAGCCCATACGATTTTTCATTGCCTGCACAAGCATTTCAGTTCCCCAATTGGGACGCTCTAGTGCTCCAGTCCATGAGAGGCAACGCCTCTACACCTGTTTTGTGAGCCCTTGGGTCGGGACAGAGGTTCGTATGGGGAACCCATGCTAGGTCCAGGAGAGGGGTGGCACGGCAATGCTCATTTGAGGGGCGATAACATCACAGTTTCGTTACTTTAACATGAACAAACAAAAAGGCAATGCCCAGAAGTGCCGCTACGGTATCAGCAGCAGTTTGTACGCATTTTCGGATTTAGGCTCTCATTTCACAAAGGATCAAACGCTTCTCAGGGTGTATTCTCAAGGTGTGTAACAAGTGTAGAGCAACGTCTGTGTTAAAATGATGGATTTCAATATATGTTTTCTCTCGTGAGATCAATAGATAAAAGAACATGAATTGTCAAAAGTAGATTATGGATTTAAGTGTTATAATTTTGTACACACCTTTTATAGTTGAATTTTTGGCATAGTGTGGCTTTCTATTTTTTCCAATTCTCGAGCTTTTCTGGTTAAATCTTTGGCACTTTTTCTAGTTTTTTTGTTGTTATCTAGATTTTTCTTATTGATGTGTTTTTCTGTCATGTGGTTTTGTTTGTGAACCGATTAAATTCGAAGTTTTCATCCCAATAATTAGTATTGAAGCAGGGTTTTCTGATGATCTATGATTCAAATAGGAGCAATGATTGAGAAAGCGGTGCACAATTTCGAGATGTTCAATAGTTCAAACTTCACGTTTTGGAAAATATAAGCAGATGATTTACTATATCAGAAGAAATTATGGGTCTGTTTGGGGCAGCCGAAGCTTCTCAGCTTTTCAACAACAGCTGTGCTGCCCGAAGAAGCTGCTGCTGGGAAACTAGCTTGTTGTTTGTTGTAGCTCTTTGAAAATAGCTGTAGGTCAGTTGTTTCTGGACAAATGATCACCGTGCTTATTGTGTAGTAATGTTGTTTGTAATAACATATAAAATAATTTTTTTATTAAATAAGTTATTGCTTCAGCAATAAATTAATGTTAATTAATATTTAATTAGTTTTGTTAATTAATAAAATTTATATTTTTATCATATAATTTATAAATTAAAAATATTTTATAAATAAATTAATTAATCATTAAATAATAATATATAAATTTATCTAATTATGATTAATTTGAAAATATATGAATTAATCATAAATTATTAATCATTTAAATTAAAAAAAATTAAAATTTAAATAAAAATAAATTAAAACCGTAACCCCATCTCCATCATCCTCCACTTCGTTACTATCAGACACCAAGCGGGGAAGGCAAAGACGGGATAGCGGCAGTTAGAGACCATCGAAACTTCCATCTCTCTCATCCTCCACTCTGTTACAATCAGAACCATTGAGGAAGGTAGCCTGTTCGCGTCATTCTTCCTCTTCGTCGAACAAAACTGAGATAATAAAGGCGTTCTAATGAAGCCTGGGTGCTCGATGATTTAAAAGATCAAAGGCAAGGAAGGGTCTTTGACTCCATCGCGTGTGAATCAAATAGTGATCAGCTCGTTACTTCTCCCGAACGCGAAAGAAGGTAGGGGTATTATCAACGAATGGTCTCCACTAACACGGGACGCAGGGTGTGATTCGTGGCGCGCGTTCCGCCAGATTTGCATCCCACCACGAGCTGGACACCTCACCAAATAAAAGAAAGTTGTGGTGCTTGGCCACAATGCTCTCATGTCGTGGTCTTAAACGGTAACTTCTACTGGAAGGAATCACCAAGAAGCCAAAATTGATGAATCTCGAAGAATGGGAAGCCCTTTATCGAATAACCTTAAGTTTGATCCATCTTTCACTTTTCTCATTTGTTGCATTCACCACAGTTAATGAGAATGTCACGGTGGATCTCATGATAACACTAACAAAGATGTATGAGAAACCTTTAAAATCAAATAAGGTTTTATAATAAGGAGATTATTCAACATGAAAATGGTTGAAAGGAGTATAGTGGCTGAACATTTGAATAATTTCTATAATGTGACAAATCAGTTACGTTATGTGGGCATCAAATTCGATGACAATATCACAACTGTGTTAATTCTATCTTCCTTGTAAGACAACTAGGATGGTTTGGTAACGAGGGCGTCTATCTCTTTAATAATATAAAGTTAAACTTCATTAACATCATAGGGCTAGTATTGAATGAAGAAGTTGAAAACAAAGATAGTGATAAACCATCAAGCTTTATGTAAAATGTTGAGAACAAAGGATGTAATTTAGACTAGAATGTAGACAGAGAGAGAGAGAGAGAGAGAGAGAGAGAGAGAGAGAGAGAGAGAGAGAGAGAGAGACTTGAAGAGGAAAGTCCATGTAAGAATAGAAAATGACAAAGTTGAATGGTAGAATTGAGGGAAGAAAAGTTATTTCAAAAAGGACTACAAAGATTCAAGGCAGACTGGTTGTAGAGGCCAAGAAATAAAATTGCTGTAAAATCTAAGGTCTCTCCCAAGTTTTATCCCTAATCATTATTAAATCTTGAATCGTAGATTCTAATGTCTCTTTTTCATGCATGCCCTAACAAACTGGTGTTTATAAACTGTACTCTGAGTTTTTTTGGGATGATATATTTGAGATAATACAAGGCCTACAATATTATAGGAAATTCTAATGTTGATGGCACATTGCCAAATAAACATACTAAAAGCTTATTGAAATTAAACATGTTCTAAATTTAAAGAGAATTTTGTTCTCGAAGAGCTAGCTAGTAAGGTTAGAGTATGTGACTGCTTTCACAGGTGCTTCGTGGAAGGTAACTAAAGGGTCAATGGTAATGCCTTGGGGAAATATTGAAGTCACCCATTAACTTATCAATGAAATGACCGAATCTATTTATGTGGCTTGAACTAAGGGCAATGTAGGTCCTTGGCATCACAGGCTTGGTCATATGAGATAGGATGAGATGAAGTTTCTACTTTCTAAGAATGACATTTAGTGTTTTAATGTCTATAGAGTTAAATTTCTCTCAATGTTGTGTATATAAAAATTAGAAGAAATTTTTATGCTTCATTGATGGGTAGATGATGAAGTCTCATGAACTAGAGTTAGTGCATATTGATTTATGTGGTCCTCCTCCAACTTAGTTCATTAGAGGTTCTGATTAGTTTGTCCTTTTCATTGACAATCACACAAAAAAAAAGTTATGAATTTACTTCTTAAAGCATAAATATGATGTATTATGAGAGTTTAAGAAGTGGTACACCATGGTAGAAAATGAAACAGGCAAGAGTTTGAAGTTTCTAGGATCAGCTAATAGTGGCGAGTATTATGATATGAGGTTCAGAGGATACTCAGCAAAGGAGGGGACTATTGCATTATTTAATTTTGAAATTAATTTTTAATTTAAGATATATATAATTTTGAATTTTGAAAAAAACATTCTAGACCAAATAGATTTCATATATCTACTAGTTTAAACAATTGAACACAACACCATAAGTAATACACGATCACGAGAGATAGGCATGCTACTTGATAGTGGGTATGATTATATAAACTAAATGATTTATGACATCCATTTGATCTGCAAAACCTTTTATTTATGACCGATAAGTTCCCCTACCTAATATAAAGATTAGAGAGGGTTTATTTTATCTGGGTTCTTGGTTTCATATAGAGGCAAGCTCCTATAAGTAATTACATTTCAACTGATCAAAGTAACTTAAGAAAACTCTCAATTAAGATCAGTGATTTTCTCTTCAAGATATGAAAGTTTAAGTTTTCAAAGCTGGACATGGGAAGACCAAAAGGGAATTCTTCAAGTTGGAACAGTTATTTATGAGTTTCAAGAAATGAAAGATAGGGGATGTCACATATACAAGGAAAACCTCGGTGGCATCTCAAAATATCCGGCTTCAATTCTATAGGTAATGGTATTTAATATTTAAATCTTGCCAGCTTTATTATTTAGGTCTTATACTTGCAAATTACCTAATTATGAAAATAACTTAGAAAATAAAAGGATTTATGGCGTATCAAACAATGACCTCAGAATCCTAAAAAGAGTTATGGTTTATATTGCACATCATGGTTGTGCAAACGCTTAAATATGAGGTGACGATCTACGATGTGCTAGACGAACAATTTCAAAGTTCTATGGGTTATGTTGTTTAAGTCTAAGAAAAGTTTAGTTGAAGTAAATCTTGCTTTATGTCGGTCTTGATTTGTTAGGGACAGTCCTCCACCGTTCACTTGCATCCTCATCGCATTGAGCACAAAGTTTGCTCCGGGCTCCATATCGTAGCAATCATGGGTTTTAAAGTTTATGTGAACATGCAAACTATTGAGTAATATCTTATCGTAGGGACCCACTTAGCATACGTCCTACTGCTGTCTACCGTAAGGGCCTTTCATGTATTGTAAAAAAATGAAGAAGTAAGGAAATTAAATAAAGTGTAGAACAAACGGAGTAAAATGTGTTAAATGTACCTGGGATGCTTGCCTTTGCTGCAAGGTTAGTAAGTTATAATATAGTAATGTGCAGAAAGTTTAAACAAATGGTAAAAAAACTAGTGGAGAACCTAAACATGTTACAAGAAAGCTCGAGCGAATAAAACAAAACGCGATATCACATATAAAAGATTGAGGCTGGGTATAAGAATTTAAGTATGGGGCAGGCTCAGAGCTGGGCTAAGTACTTTATAATCCAACTTTGGATAGAAGATACGAGCTAAAAAATCCTAGGAGGGAAATTCTTAGCCATAATCAAAGTAATTAACCAGTGGACTTTTGTAGGTTAACATCCAAAATCCTTTGATGTTTGTCATGAATGTAGATTTTAATTAGTAGACAAATGCAGTAGGGTCATAAGAAAAGTATTATATATTTTTTGTTGTTATGTTATTATCGGCTGCTATCTTCTTCTTTTTTTTATGAGGTGGTTTTGATTTAATTTAATAATATATATAAATTTTATTTTTTAGAAAAATATAATATTTTTAATTTTGAAAAAGGGTGACATTTTGATTTTTTTTGAAAATACGAAACCAAACCAATCTCATAAAAATAATAGTTTACATGATCGAGCACAACATCGCAAATAACATACCTATCCGAAGGATTGATACACTACTTACTGGTAGTGCTCGATTAGATAAACTAAAGAATTTATGAAATTTGTTTGGTCTGTGAACCATTATATAAGCCAACAAGTTCCCCTACATAATACAAATAATTAGACGGGGTTTACATTACCTGGGTTCTTAGAGCTCCCTATAAAGGCAAGCCTCTATAGTCAATTACATCCTAAATAACCGAAGTCACTTAAGAAAAATCTCGATTTAGATCAAAAAAAGTTATTTCTAAGAATTTGGAAGGATAAAACTTTTCGAGGAATGGGCAAAGAGGTGTGAAATAGGAGAGGCTCAAGTTTGAAACATTTTATTTTGGAACCCAAAGGAAGTGAGGCTCAAGTTTGAAACATTTTATTTTGGAACCCAAAGGAAGAAGAACTAGAGGTTGTCATGAATCCTGACTTCCCTAACTATAGTAAGGTTTGGGGGAAAATTATTGAATAATTCATCCTGCTAATTTTATTAGTTAGGGCTTACATTTATGTGAGATGGTCAAACAAATAGCTTGGAAGATGTGATGGTTTAGGTCGTGATGTACGACAACCTCGATATCCTAAAATAAGTTAGGGCTTATATTAGAAGACATAATAGTGCGAAGGCCTAAGAATAAGTTGAGGATGTATGTCTCACAAGGTGGACAACCTAGAAATCATATGGCTTGTTGTTTAGTTCTAAGGAAAGATGTGCTGTTATAGATCCTCGTGTTGTTGTAGAAGGTTGCTCACAATGTTAACTCTAAGCTCCTCGGCGAAGTAACAATCCTAAAGGCTAAGGTTTAAAAGTTTAAAATGACAAGCTTAAGTTCAATCAAGGAGGGGATTAAATTTGATTAGAGTGACACCGGTTAGGATCCCACGGTTCCCTCATTCCGGTATCACTATTTTCTTTTGAATTTACTTAGCTTAAAAAAGTTGTTAGGCTCATTTAAATCGGAGAGATCTCGTTAGCAACCGTAGGTTACCTTCTCCTAGGGACTCCCGTAAATTCAAAAGAAAGTGTTATGAAAAGTTGTATTTCAAAGGATTTATGAAGACCTTTAAAACAATTTAACTTAATTTTGAAAATTGTTGATTAGTTTTGAAAAATTGTTGTTTTTTTTTACAGGTAAAGTGACATCCGCAACCAAGCATGTATCATATTTTGAAATGATAGTAAATTGGAAAAATTAGAATGAAAGAAATTAATTAACACTATAAAAGCGTACCTGTCATCTTCTCACTGCTCCCGCCGAAACTTTAGAACTTGCAACGGGTATATACTTTTGCAGGAAATTTGAATAAATTGCAAGGGTAGATGAAGGTTTAGCTACCAAACCCTAAGCCATAACTTGGTGATTCCTTAAAGATTTTGATGGATGATTTTCTAAACAAAGTATATTAAGTTCAATTATCCTTCAAAATATTCAAAAGCTTATAAAAGCGTCTGGGGAATAATCCCTAACAACTTTTAAATTTTTTTTTGAAGTATTTTGAGTTTATTTGAAACTATTATATTGTTCAATTAATCTTTTCAAGTTTTAAATTTGATGAGTTAATACACCTTATGCTCGGTGAACCTGATATTTTTAATTTTCCCAAGAGTGGGGTACGCAATTAATCAGTTGATATTAACTTAAAAGTTATGTAGGTGGATGCCCCTTGGGCAAGTTTAAGTTATTATAGATTTTGTGCCCAACACTAAAGTTGTGCCCATAGTGTTTAAAGGGGTGTTAATTATTAATCATGTTATCTTTTCTAAAATTTATTAGATAAGTTTAAATATCAAGCCTAGCTCACTACCAAGCCCTAAACAATCTCAAAGGGACAATTTGCAATTATTAAACTTTTAATTTAAGTGATGTGTATCCTTATTAAAATATCATTCTATCACCAATTATGATCTTAAAAATAAGTTAATTATCATCTTCCTAACCTAAGCCCATTACTTTAGAATCACTTAAGTTTAATTAACTNCCCTTTTCTTCACTGTCTATTTGAGCTCAAGTTGCTTAGATGAAGGAGAGCGTCGTTTGGCTTTCAAATTTTAGAGCTGAGCGGTTTCCAAGGAGGGAGACAGAGAAACAGAAGAGCGGGCAGTCAAAAAAGGACTTCGGAGAGGACAATGTGCAACGTTACAAAAGAGAAAAAAATTAATTTGCTTCCAGTTACCGTTGCCCACTGACACCTATCTTTCTCTCGTTCTATCGCCGCTTCATGCTCGGCTATGTACAAAGCTATGCTACTGAAAATGCTAGTCTTAAAGGAACTTTTCAAAATAATTAAAGGCATGCGTGAAATTTTGATTTATCATGTGTTTAATGTGGGGCTTATTTGTATGGCAGGCTCAGCCTTGCCTGCACAAGCATTTCAGTTCTCCAATTGGGACGCTCTAGTGCTCCAGGTCATGAGAGGCAACGCCTCTACACCTGTTTTGCGAGCCCTTGGGTCAAGAGGGTGGCATCCCAAGGTCCGTATCGGGAACCCATGCTAGGTCCAGGAGAGGGGTGGCGCCGCAGTCCTCGTTTGAGGGGCGATAACATCACAGTTTCGTTACTTTAACATGAGCAAACAAAAAGGCAATGCCCAGAAGTGCCCCTACAGTGCTAGGAGCAATGTGTACGCATTTTGGGATTTAGGCTCTCATTTCACAAAGAATTAAACTTCTCACGGTGTATTCTCAAGGTGTGCAACAAGTGTAGAGCAACGTCTGTATTAAAATGATGGATTTCAATATATGTTTTCTCTTGTGAGATCAAGAGATAAAAGAACATGAATTGTCGAAAGTTCCAAATATGTAGCTTATGGATTTAAGCGTTATAATTCTGTACTCACCTTTTATAGTGGAATTTTTGGCATAGTGTGGCTTTCTATTTTTTCCCATTCTTGAGCTTTTCTCGTTAAATCTTTGGCACTTTTTCTAGTTTTTTTTGTTTTTATCTAGATTTTTCTTATTGGTGTGTTTTTCTGTCATGTGGTTTTGGTTGTGAACCGATTAAATTTTAAGTTTTCATCCCAACAATTAGTATCGAAGTAGGGTATTTTGAAGATCTATGATTCAAATAGGAGCAATGATTGAGAAAGCGGTGCACAATTTGGAGATGTTCAATAGTTCAAACTTCACATTTTGGAAAATATAAGCAGATGATTTACTATATTATAACTTATGGGTCTGTTTGGGGCAGCTGAGGCTTCTCAGCTTTTCAACAACAGTTGTGATGCCTGAAGAAGCTGCTGCTGGGAAACTAACTGATTATTTGTTGCAGCTGTTTGAAAATAGTTGTAGGTCAATTATTTCTGGACAAATGATCACATTGCTTACTGTGTAGTAATGTTGTTTGTAATAACATATAAAATAATTTTTTTATTAAACAAGTTATTGCTTAAGCAATAAATTAATGTTAATTAATAGTTAATTAGTTTTGTTAATTAAGAAAATTTATATTTTTATCAAATAATTTAAAATTAAAAAATATTTTTATAAATAAATAAATTAATCATTAAATAATAATATATAAATTTATCTAATTATGATTAATTTGAAAATATATGAATTAATCATTAATTATTAATCATTTAAAGTAATAAAATTAAAATTTATATAAAAATAAATTAAAACCATAACCCCATCTCCCTCATCCTCCACTTTGTTACTATCAAACACCAAGCGAGGAAGGCAAAGACGGGATAACGGAGAATAGAGACCAAAACTTCCATCTCTCTCATCCTCCACTCTGTTACAATCAGAACCATTGAGGAAGGTACCCTGTTGGCGTCATTCTTCCTCTTCGTCCAATAAAACTGAGATAACAAAGGCGTTCTGACGAAGCCTGGGTGCTCGATGATTTAAAAGATCAAAGGCAAGGAAGGGTCTTCTATAATGTGACAAACCAGTTATGTTATGTGGGCATCAAATTCGATGACAAGATCACAGCTGTGTTAATTTAATCTTCCTTGTTAGACAACTAGGAAGGTTTGGTAACGAGGGCGTGTATCTCTTTAATAATATCAAGTTAAACTTCATTAACATCATAGGGTTAGTATTGAATGAAGAAGTTGAAAACAAAGCTAGTGGTAAACCATCAAGCTTTGTGTAAAATGTTGAGAACAAAGGATGTAATTTGGATTGGAATGTAGACAAAGAGAGAGAGTGTGTGTGTGTGTTTGGTCTAGAAGAGGAAATTCCATGTAAGAATAGAAAATGACAAAGTTGAATGGTAGAACTGAGGGAACAAAAGTTATTTCAAAAAGGACTATAAAGAGTAAAGGAAGACTGGTTGTAGAAGCCAAGAAATGAAAGTGTTGTAAAATCTAAGGTCTCTCCTAAGTTTTATCCCTAATCATTATTAAATCTTGAATTGTAGATTCTAATGTCTCTTTTCATGCATGCCCTAACAAAGTGGTGTTTATAAACTACACTCTGAGTTTTTTTGGGATAATATATTTGAGAATTAACAAGGCCTATAATATTATAGAAAATGATGATGTTGATGGAATGTTTCCAAGTAAACATACTAAAAGCTTATTGAAATTAAACATGTTCTAAATTTAAAGAGAAATTTTTTCTCGATGAGCTAGCTAGTAAGGTTAGGTATGTGACTGCTTTCACAGGTTCTTCGTGGAAGGTAACTAAAGGGTCAATGGTGATGCCTTGGGGAAATATTGAAGTCTCCCATTAACTGATCAATGAAATGATCGAATTTATTTATGTGGTATGAACTAAGGGAAATGTAGGTCCTTGGCATCACAGACTTGGTCATATGAGCTAGGATTAGATGAAGTTTCTACTTTCTAAGAATGATATTTAGTTTTTTGATGTCTATAGAGTTAAATTTCTCTCAATGTTGTGTATATAAAAGTTAGAAGAAATTTTTATGCTTCATAGATGGGTAGATGATGAACTCTCATGAACTAGAGTTAGTGCATATTGACTTATAGGGTCCTCCTCCAATTTAGTTCATTAGAGGTTCTGATTAGTTTGTCCTTTTCATTGACAATCACACCAAAAAAAAGTTATGAATTTACTTCTTAAAGCATAAATATGATGTATTATGAGAGTTTAAGAAGTGGTACACGATGGTAGAAAATTAGATAGGCAAGAGGTTGAAGTCACTAGGATCAGCTAATAGTGGCGAGTATTATGATATGAGGTTGAGAGGATGCTCAGCATTGGAGGGGATTATTGCATTAGTTAATTTTGAATTAATTTTTAATTTAAGATTTTGAAAATAACATTTTAGACCGAATAGATCTCGCATATCTACAATTTTAAACAATCGAACACAACACCATAAGTAATGCACGATCACGAGAGAAAGAAATACTACTTGATAGTGGGAACAATTATATAAACTAAATGATTTATGACATCCATTTGATCTTTGAAATATTTCATGTATGACCGATAAGTTCCCCTAACTAATATAAAGATTAGATATGGTTTGTTTTGTTCCATATAGAGGCAAGCTCCTATAAGTAATTACATTTCAACTGATCAATGTAACTTAAGAACTCTCAATTAAGCTCAGTAGTTTTCTTTTCAAGATTTGAAAGTTTAAGTTTTCAAAGCTAGACATGGGAAGACCAAAAGGGAATTTCTCAAGTTGCAACAGCTATTTATGAGTTTAAGAAATGAAACATAGGGGATGTCACATATCCAAGGAAAACCTTGGTGGCATCTCAAAATATCCTATTTGTTCGACTTCAATTCTATAGGTAATGTTATTTGCTATTTTAATATCTCCAGCTTTATTATTTAGGGCTTATACTTGCAAAATACCTAATTATGAAAATATCTTAGAAAATAAAAGGATTTATGGCGTATCGAACAACGATCTTAGAATGATAAAAAGAGTTAGGGTTTATATTGCACATCATGGTTGTGCAAAGGCCTAAATATGAGGTGACGATCTACGTCGTGCTAGACGGACAATTTTGAAGTCTTATGGGTTATGTTGTTTAAGTCTAAAAAAAGTTTAGTTGAAGTAAATCTTGCTTTATGTTGGTCTTGATTCGTTTGGGAAAGTCTTCAGCGGTTCACTTGCATCCTCATCGCGCTGCACACAAAGTTTGCTCCGAGCTCCATATCATAGCAATTATGGGTTTTAAAGTTTATGTGAACATGCAAACTATTGAGTATTATCCTGCCGTAGGGACCCACCGAGCATATGTCTTACTGTTGTCTGCCTTAAGGGCCTTGCTTGTATTGTAAAAAAAAAGAAGTAAAGACATAAATAAAGTGTAGAACAAACAGAGTAAAATGTGGTAAATGTAAAATAAAAATGCGTACCTGGAATTCCTGTCATTGTTGCAAGGTTAGTAAGTTATAATATAGTAATGTGCAGAAAGTTTAAACAAATGGTAGAAAAACCAATGGAGAACTTAAACATGTTACAAGAAAGCTCGAGCGAATAAAACAAAATGCGATGTCACATATAAAAGATTGAGGCTGGGTATCAGAATTTATGTTTGGGGCAGGCTCAGAGCTGGGCTAAGTACTTTATAATCCAACTTTGGATAGAATATACGAGCTAACAATCTTAGGAGGGAAATTCATGGCCACAATCAGAGTAATTAACTAGTGGAATTTTATTGGATAACATCCAAAATCCTTTGATGTTTGTCATGAATGTAGATTTTAGTTAGTAGACAAAAGCCATAGTGTCATAAGAAAAGTATTATATATTTTTTATTGTTATGTTATTGTCAGCTACTATCTTCATCTTTTTTTATGAGGTGGTTTTGATNAATTCCAAAAAAATATTCGAATGAGTCCCAAGTGATTAAGAATATTTTTAACCATTTTTGTATTTTTGAAATATTATTTATTTTTAATTTTTTTTATTTAAAAGTATAGCTAAAAAATAGAGCATTTATTTAAAATATTTTTCACCTGATAACAAGGAACTAAGAATACTATTTTTCATAATTTTCCTAATTATATTTAATTTTTTATAATTATTTTAATGCCAAAAATGCCATTTTACTTAAAAAATCAATTTTAGTAGTAAAAATTAATCAAATAAATTTCAAATTTTTTAGTGAGTTAAAATAAGAATTATTTAGAGTGTGGAATGATTTTTACTAATTTTTTTGATATAATAAATTTATTTTAATTTTTATAAGTTTTCAGGGTTTATCAACTATAACAATTTACTAAAACACTAATATTTAATTTAAAGTTTTTTTAGAGGTCCTCTAACCATAAGAAACCTACCAAAAGAAGTCTAATGATTTTTTGTTTTTTATTTTAATTTATATAATTATTTTAAGAAAAATAGTTGTCTAAACTTTGAAATTAGGGTTACATGTGTGGAGATGCTTTTTAACGTTGGAAAATCACAAAACATTCTCACTATCATGAGAAACAAACCCCTAGAATCCTATGTCATGATGATTATTATACACTTAATTAAATTAAACACTACAGAGGCTATTTATTTACATAAGAACCAAAGACACACTAAATAATTTTTATTTTTATTCCACGTTATTTTCCTCTGTTCACTGAGCAATAAGGTTATTTTATTTTATTTTTGAGAATTTTTTAAACCAAGTTATGAATTTGTTGAGTTTTGGAATTAATTTAAATCAGAAAAATCCTTACTTTTCTATTTAAACACGTGGCGCTGTTTGGATCCTCGTACGCATCGAGCTTTCCACCCGGTGCTCCGCCATCTGACACCGCCAGCCACGTAGCTGCCTCTTCAGTTCACTGTATCGTTCCATCTTCTTGTCTGACACGATCCTAGCCCTATATTTTATACACGGGCGATCAGACGGTCCTCCATCATGGCCCCCAACTGGTCTAACCCGTGAGCCGTCCACACTAAAACCCTAAGATCTCGAGCTAGACATAAATAAATCTCTTTAGGTTAGTTCCTACACCTTCAACTACTCGACACAAACTCATCTATATGGTTTATTTGTTATGAAATACTATTTATACGCATGGAAAATGGACTTAAGCTTGGACTGGGGTGAGGGCTCAATACATCTGTCTGAGAGGTGTAGCCTCAATAAGATGGTTGCAGAAGCATCAGAGGGGTCCAAAGAGCCTTAAGATGAAATGTTGGGGTGTGATGAATTGTCTAGGTATGATTTTGATAAAACTGATTTTCAGGTGTTGGTTTTGAGCTATGTTAGGGGCTCTCTATAATAAGGCTTTTATGGGGGATCAACTCCTCTCAGTCTGGGAAGGTGTGGACATAATTAAATTGAGTTTGGTATACTGTGGTAGAGTTGAGAGATGTGTCCTGGTTCTGACAAGGAGTTGGCCTGAGAAATTGGCTCAAGGCAGTAGGTTTGGGAGGCTGGAAACATTGGGCTTGCTCAGGAAGGTCTTGAGGAGCTCCAGTGAGATTTTGGCAGATTTTCCCAAAGATTTCGAGCACTCTATTTTTTGACCAAGAGGAGTTCAACTTATAGCCATAGCTACTGGGCTCAACTCATAAGTGGCTTGTGGGTGCACTCAGCTGCTTATGTAGAGGACTGAGCGGCGCAAATGGCCAAATAGGGTTGGACAGCTTGGATGGCTCAATCTGGGTTTGTATTTGAGGAGTTGGCTCTCAATTCTGGCTCCTTTAGTGGCTAGGTTGGCCAGCCAGGGTAGAGGAGGTGGTCAGATGGTCAGGTGAGCCGGTGAATAGTCTATAAAGGTAATTAATTGGATTGATGATAGGTTTTGGCAAAGATCCGTTCGGCTTAAGTATATTAGGAAAGAAATCCCTTAATTTAGGGGACCCTTAGTCCATGGAGAATGGAGAGAGTGGATCTAGTTTGATTCCTCGGGTCTACTTCTTGGTTGTGGTGGGCTTGGGTTGACTAATTTGCCAAGATTTGGTTAAGTGTATGGCTTGGGTTTAAATTTGGGTCAATTGGGTTCAAGTTAGACTAGGCTATGGTTTGAGCTTGGATTGGGTCCAATTTATTGAGAAACTTGGTTTCTATGATTGTCATTAAGATTTCATAAAAGTATTAGGGTGATTTTTGAATTGATTTGGGGGGTCAATTCGGTGACATTTGGACATGTGGCATATTTGGGACAAAAATTGGGGATTTTAAATTTTGGTTTGATTTAGGTGAGGCTTTGGCTCAAATTAGAGCCAATTGATGACTCAATTTGGTTTAGAGGAATGTCATGAAGGGTTTTGGACATTAATTTTGAGAAATTGATTTAATTATGTGGTTTAATTTGGGGGAATTGAGTCATATGGTAAAAATTGGGGCTTTTGGATTGAGCTAGAAATTTGGTTTGAAATTGGGTACAATTGGGCATGGATTTGGTTTTGAATGGGTTTAGGCATGATGAATTTGATTTTATAATTAAAATTGAGGAGGAATGAAGTCAATTGGGTGGACATTGGGGGCAATTTGAGCATTTTGGGCTCAAAGGGGCAATTTGGGACTTTTGGTCAAAATGGGTCAATTTGGTCAAATTGGACCTAATTTAGTGGTTCAAATTTATTTTGAGGATATTTGGAGTGATGTATGAGGTTTTTTTAGTTTTTTAAATCTTTAGAATTTGAAGGGTATTTTGGTAATTTTTGGGGTTTTGGGGGCATTTTGAGAATTTTGGAAAATTCAAAGTATTTTGGCTAATTTGAGTGGTTTGGAAGGGTTTGAAATGATTTTTGAAGAGATTTGGGGAATTTTGCTAATTTTGGGAAATTTTAGAGAATCTAGGGTTAGGGGGCAACTTGGTAATTTGGTGAAATTTGGGGCCAAGAAGGGTCAAAATTGGAATTTTGGTAAGGTTGGTTTTGATTGAGGGTATTAATCATAAGGTCACCCTACTTTAGCCATAATACCAAGAGAACTCCCTTTTTGGATCCTCCATATGCTAATCTTAGCCAAACCCTAGCCTAGGGCTAATGGTTAAGGGGACCATCCACATGAGTTTCTAATAGAGTAGGGGATCAAGCTAAGTATGTTTTGGTTAGGGATGAGGTTGAATGTGAAAGTGCAAGTGTGTGTGTACAAGACTGACAAGGCCACACCACCCAGGGTAAACCCTAAGGCCAAATAGTCCTATGGAGGCTCCTCTAAAGCTCCCCCATTTTGGCCCTAACTACTGAGTACTAGAGTTTAGAACTAACATGTGGAACTTCAAGATGAGCAAATAAAAGTTTAAAAATTCTATTGGTGAAGGTACCATCACTAGTCCTCTAGAAATAGTCAACAAGAAAGTCCTATGGCTAGATCCTAGGCTTCTAAGGAAGAAACTAGACCTCAACCAAAAATGTGGTCTAGAAATGGACCCCCAATAAGTGTGGGGCGCTTAGCAGGCACTTCCCACGTATTAGTGTTGACAGATGAGATCAACCAAATAACACAACTGCTTAAGCTGACAAGCCTAGAGTAGAGAAGAGAAAATTTGGAGAAGGTTTCCACTGGGGAGTATGTAGGGACTCCTTCTGGGGATTGGTGGGTGTACTTTTAGAATATCATTTTCAAGAGTGAACTTGAAATTTACAAAGTGATTTGTGCTTACTAACCCAAGGGCTATGTAAGGACTTACAGAGATAGCCATACGGGAAACTAACGGTCACAAGGAAGACTCAATTTAATTTCAAATTTTAATGTTTTAACTTTAATTTCAATTTTGACTTTAATTTAGTGAAAAATTAATTTTGAATGATAGAAATGTGTGAAGTGATAGGAAGGAGATTGAATGTACACGGACTCACATTCAACTCAAAAGGTTCTGAAAGGGAATAAGAATTTAGGTACTAATCTCGAGATTGGAGTAGAAATTTAAGTATCAACCCCAAAATTAGAATTAGTATTTAGGTACCAACCTCAGAAGAAGGGAATCATAATTTAGGTATTGACCCCAAGATGAGAATTGAAATTTATGTATCAATCCTAGAATGAGAGTCAGATTTTAGGTACTGATCCCGTTACTATTTATATGCAAGCGTATAACAATGTCTTTGATGATATTTTTCACTTATGTTTCCTTACTTTGCAAAAACTTATTCCTAAAGAAAATTTGAATTTAAATTTTTCATTTATATATATATTGGGATACTACGGAAGTATACTTATCTTTATCAAGCAATATAGAACTTTTTGATTAAGACCTAAATATTGAACCCAATGGGAAAATTAGCAATATGCACTATTGATCAGCATACCTTCGATTTTAAAAAGACAATTAATTAAATATTTTACCTATTTTCACAATAGGTAAAATTCAATTCCTTTTGGTATTTTTGATATTTTGACAAAACAAAAAAACTTCTAAAGATAACTTGAGTTTATGTAAAAGAAAAGTACTTGATATGAAAATATCTTTCTCCTTGTCATGAATAAGTAATAAGTATAGGATTTTTTTTGTGAAAATATGCAAATTGTTTTGTGCTAAATAGGAGTAATAATATTCTTTACTCTTACTAGAGATGCTATAAAGAACATTGGCTAATTTAAAGTTTGAATAGTTCTGAATACCGGCTAGGCAGGGAAGATACTAGCTCTCACTCTAGAGTTCCCTCGATTCCTTCCACCTGGGAGCTAACATCTCGTATAAGAACCTAAAGTAATAAACCAAGTTGGGGGCTTTAATCTGTCACTTTAAAGTCCTCTATCTCTACACCCTTCAAAGATCATTTCCCTGATTATTTGTACTAAATCATATGAATTACATTCTCATTCATACAACCTCATGTGATTCTTCAAATTTTTGACTGAGACAATACCAACTCGGTTCTTACATGTTCTCACAACCAATTTTAACATTAAGATGGGCCAGATCAAGAATTAAATGAAGTACATGGATTTAAATCATCACAACTTCTTCGAACATTAGAGATCAATACTCTCCACAACTTCTATCCAACACTTTAATTACTTATCATTTTAAGGAGAAAGATAAATAAAACTACTTAGAATCCATAGAGAAAATAAAACCACACATTAGTTTAAAAGTAGAAATCATTGTCAAACCAACAATAAGTCCCGATTAAAACCAAAAGTAGTTTAAAAACAAAAGATAAAAACTTATCCTCCAAAAAACTCTTAATGTTCCTTTAAATCTCTTCTTTTTTACAACACTCTTAACTCTCACGGTAAAATTAAAAACAAAAAGGATAAAGTAAATTTGGGGTACCTGAAAATCTCTCCAAAACTATCTCTTAAAACTCTCCTTTTCCAACACTTCTCAGAACTTTCAAGCATACTTTAAAAAGTCTCAATTTCCTTCTTTTTATAAATCTCCAAGAGGCGCCTTGTTAACTCTTAAAAATGTGTCCCAATTCGATGTATTCTCCAAAGGATGCCTCCTTTCACAAGTCTTCTAACCATATTTTCATTTCTAGTGGACATAACCACCCTCTTTAGCCAATAGGTGCCTCAAATGTCCCTTCAAAATTCAACAAAAAGAAGTAAACTGTCACATAACTGCCTCTAGCGCTTAAGTGCGGGGCCTTTGACGCTTAGGTGTGGCCTTCTCTATTTTACCGGCGCTTAAGCGCATGATTTGGCGCTTAAGCGTCAAAACTCTTTTGCTCCATTTTCACATTTTTGCTCCAAATTTTATCCTTTTTCACTCCTTTTAGCATTTTTCACCTTTTTACTTGTACCTAAATAAAAGCACACAACTACTTTCCAATAAAGCGCAATATCTCAAAAGAAAGGTATAAAAATGTGTCTAAATATACTATATATTTTAGGCGTATAAAAATCCCCCAAACTTAAAATGTTACTTGTCCTCAAGTGATACTTTAATTTTTAAAAACCAAATAAGTATGATATGTATATAAGTTTATTTAGGAGTTACTAAAATTTAGATTTAGAAATATAGTAGTTCAATTTAGAAAAAAATATTTAGTAAATGAGACCAACTTAAAGTTCAGAAATTTTTAATGTTAAGAAATATGAAAATATGAGTTCCTATCAAATTTAGAAATATTGAAGATTTTCCAAATTTAGAATTTAGTCCTTTTATTATCTCCACTTAAAAAAATTTATCAAAGAAATTTTACTTACCATATTATGTCCCTAAGCTTAAGAGTTTCTCAAGTCTTATACTTTAAAAAGATCAAATGTNTTTTAAAAAAGGGTGAAATTTTAATTTTTTTTAAAAAATACGAGACCAAATCATTCTCATAAGAATAATAGTTTACATGATCGAGCACAACACCGCAAATAGCATACCTATCCCGAAGGATAGATACACTACTTGCTGGTGGTGCTTGATTAAATAAACTAAAGAATTTATGACATCCATTTGGTCTGTGAATCATTATATATGCCGACAAGTTCCCCTACCTAATACAAATAATTAGACGGGGTTTATATTACCTGGGTTCTTAAAGCTCCCTATAGAGCAAGCTTCTATAGTTAATTACATCTTAAATGACCGAAGTCAGTTAAGAAAAATCTCGATTTAGATCAGAAAATGTTGTTTCCAAGAATTTCAAAGGATAAAACTTTTCAAATATTAGACAAAGAGGTGTGAAATGGGAGAGGCTCAAGTTTTAAACATTTTATTTTGGAACCCAAAGGAAGAAAAATTAGGGGTTGTCATGAATCCTGACTTCCCGAGCTATAGTAAGGCTTGGGGGAAAATTATTGAATATTTCATCCTACTAATTTTATTAGTTAGGGCTTACATTTATGTGAGACGGTCACACAAATAGTTTGGAAGATGTGATGGTTTAGGTCGTGACGAACGACAACCTCAAAATCCTAAAACAAGTTAGAGCTTATTTTAGATGACATAATAGGGCAAAAACATAAGAATAAGTTGAGGATGTATGTCTCACTAGGTGGACAACCAAGAAATCATATGGTTTCTTGTTTAATTCTAAGGAAAGATGTGTTGTTGTAGATCCTCGTATTATTGTAGAAGGTTGCTCACAAAGTTAACTCTAAGCTCCTCGGCGAAGTAACAATCCTAAAGTCTAAGGTTTAAAAGTTTAAAATGATAAGTTCAAGTTCAATCAAGGAAAGGATTAAATTTGATTAGAGCCACACTGGTTAGGATCTCACGGTTCCCTTATTTCAGTATCACTATTTTCTTTTGAATTTACTTAGCTTAAAAAAGTTATTAGGCTCATTTAAACCCGGGAGATCTCGTTAGCAACCGTAGGTTACCTTCTCTGAGGGACTCCCGTAAATTTAAAAGAACGTATTATTAAAAGTTGTATTTCAAAGAATTTATGATTACCTTTAAAACAATTTAACTTAATTTAAAAATTGTTGATTAGTTTTGAAAAGTTGTTGCTTTTTTACAGGTAAAGTGACACCCGCAACAAAGCATGTATCATATTTTAAAACGATAGTAAATTGCAGAAAGTAAAATGATAGAAATTAAATAACACTATAAAAGCGTACATGTCATCTTCTCACTGCTCCCGCTGAAACGTTTGAACTTGCAACGGGTATATACTTTTGCAGGAAATTTGAATAAATTGAAAGGGTAGACAAAGGTTTAGCTACAAAACCCTAAGTCATAACTTGGTGCTTCCTTAAAGATTTTGATGGATGATTTTCTAAAAAAAAGTATACTAAGTTCAATTATCCTTCAAAATATCCAAAAGCATATAAAAGCATCTGGGGAATAATCCCTAACAACTTTTAAGTTTTTTTTTTGAAGTATTTCAAGTTTATTTGAACCTATTACACTGTTTAATTAATTTTTTCAAGATTTAAATTTGATGAGTTAATACACCTTATGCTCAGTGAACCAGATATTTTTAATTTTCCCAAGAGTAGGGTACCCAATTAATCGGTTGATATTTTACTTAAAAGTTATGTAGGTGGATGCCCCTTGGGCAAGTTTAAGTTATTTTAGATTTTGTGCCCAGAACTAAAGTTGTGCTCGTAGTGTTTAAAGGGGTGTTAATTATTAATCTTGTTATCTTATCTAAAACTTTTTAGATAAGTTTAAAAATCAAGCCTAGCTCACTACCAAGCCTTAAACAATCTCAATGGGACAATCTGCAATTATTAAACTTTTAATTTAAGTGATGTGTATCCTTATTAAAATATCATTCTATCACTAATTATGAACTTAAAAATAATTTAATTATCAACTTCCTAACCTAAGCCCATTACTTTAGAATCACTTAAGTTTAATTAACTTCCAAATCCTTATAATTTAAGAAATTACAATTTTACCTTTATCATGAAAAGGTGGCTAATTGGTTTCTAACTTTTAACCCATTATATTTTAGACATCTAAAAGAATTCATTAAGATCAAAATTACCCATTTCCGTTTGGTTAATCCAAAATTTTGATTAAGGCACCAAAATCTAAAATTATCATTTCCCCCCTAGAGCACTCTAGTTCATAACTTATTAAATATAACTCAAATGACTTTGAAAATTTTCAATTACCTCACTCATGGGTCAATTAAAATATCAGAGGAGAAATTGTGGTATTTTAAAATGTTAATTTAATTTGAATAATAATTTTAATTTAGAAAATAAGATTTTTCAAATTTTGTTTATTTAACTAATAAAAGTAAAGTTGTTTTTATCATGATAAAATTATTAGAGGTTCACCTTGGTTAGAGGAACATTTGAAGAAAATTTTATAAACTTTCAAATTATATTTTAATTATTATAATTATTTTAATAAAAAATTAGGGAGATGCATTTTATTAGCCTTTAAAAAATTATTTTTAACTTAGAAAAATCCAAAAAAAAAATATTCAAACGAGTTCCAAGTAATTAGGAAGTGATTAAGAATATTTTTAACCATTTTTGTATTTTTGAAATATTTATTTATTTTTAATTATTTCTAGTTAAAAGTATAACTAAAAAATAAACTATTTATTTAAAAATATTTTTTACCTGATAACACGGAACTAAGAAAACTATTTTTCATAATTTACCAAATTATATTTAATTTTTTTAATTATTTTAATGCCCAAAATGCCATTTTACTTGAAAAGTAGATTTTAGTAGTAAAAATTAATCAAATAAATTTCAAATTTTTACAGTGAGTTAAAATAAGAATTATTTAGAGTGTGGAATGATTTTTACTATTTTTTAATATAATAAATTTATTTTAATTTTTATGAGTTAATAAGGTTTATCAACTATAATAATTTACTTAAATACTAATATTTAATTTACAATTTTCTAGAGGTCCTCTGGCCATAAAAAAACATACCAAAATAAGTCTAATGATTTTTTTATTTTTATTTTAACTTATATAATTATTTTAAGCAAAAGAGTTGTCTAAACTTTGAAATTAGGGTTACATGTGTGGAGTTGCTTTCTGACTTTGGAGAAATCACAAAACATCCTCACTATCATGAGAAACAAACCCCTAGAATCCTATGTCATGATGATCGTTATACACTTAATTAAATTAAACGCTACAGAGGCTATATATTTAATTAAAAACCAAAGACACACTAAATTATTTTTATTTTTATTCCACGTTATTTTCCTCTGTTCACTGAGCAATAAGGTTATTTTATTTTATTTTTGAGGATTTTCTACACCCAGTTATGAATTTGTTGGGTCTTAGAATTAATTTAAATAAGGAAAATCCTTAATTTTTTTTTTAAACACGCAGCGTTGATTGGATCCTTGTATGCATCGAGCTTTCCTCCCGGTGCTCTGCCATTTGAAACCGCCAACCACGTAGCCGCCTTGTCAGTTAACTGTATCCTTCCATCTTCTCGTCCGACACGACTCTAGCCCTCTATTTGATACACGGGCGATCGGACGGTCCTCGGTCATGGTCCCCAACTGGTGTAACCCGTGAGCTATCCACACTAAAACCCTAAGATCTCGAGCTAGACATAACCAAATCTCTTTGAGTTAGTTCTTACATCTTCAACTACTCAACACAAACTCATCTATATGGTTTATTTGTTATGAAATACAATCTAAAAGCATTGAGAGTGAACTTAAGCTCGAACTGAGGTGAGGGCTCAATACAATTGTCTGAGAGGTGTAGCCTCAATCATATGGTTGCAAGAGCATTAGAGGGGTCTAAAGAGCCTTCACATGAGCTGTTGGGCCATGATGAATTTTCTAGGTATGTTTTCAATCAAACTGATTTTCAGGTGTTGGTCTTGAGCTTTGCTAGGGGCACTCTATAATGAGGCTTTTGTGGGGGACCAACTCCTCTCAGACTGGCAAGGTGTGGGCATAACTAATTTGAGTTTGGTAGACTGCGGTGGGGTGGAGAATTGTTTCTTGGTTTCGTCAAGGAATTGACCAGAGAAATTGGCTCAAGGTAGTAGGTTTGGGTGGTTGGAAACAATGGGCTTGCACTCAGGAAGGTCCGAAGGAGCTCTAATGAGATTTTGGTAGAGTTTCTCATAGATTTTGAGCACTCTATTTTTTTTGACCAAGAGCTCAACTTATAGCCATGACTATTGGTCTCAGCTCAGAAGTGGCTTGTGGGTGCACTCAACTGCTTATGTAGAGGGCTGAGCGACGCCAATGGCCAGTTAGGGTTGGACGGCTTGGATGGCTCAATTTGGGTTTGTATTTGAGGAGTTGGCTCTTGATTTTGGCTCCTCTGGTGGCTAGACTGACAGGCTAGGATAGAGGAGGTGGTCAGATGGTCAGGTGAGCCGGTGAAAAGTCTATAAAGGTAATTAATTGGATTGAATATGGGCTTTAGCAAAGATCCGTTCGGCTTAAGTATATTAGGAAAGAAATCCTCTTATTTAGTAAAAACTTGGTCCATGGCCAAAGGAGAGAGTGGATCTAGGCTAGTTCCTAGGGTCTACTTCTTGGCTGTGGTGGGTTTGGGTTGACTAATTTACCTTGATTTGGTCAAGTGTATGGCTTGGGTTTAAATTTGGGTCAATTGGGTTCAAGTTAGACTAGTTATGGTTTGAGCTTGGATTGGGTCCAATTTTTTGAGCAACTTGGTGTGGATGATTGTCATTAAGGTTTTATAAAAGCATTAGGGTGATTTTTAAATTGATTTGGGCGGTCAATTTGGTCACATTTGGACATGTGGCATATTTCCGACAAAAATTGGGGATTTTAACTTTGGTTTGATTTAAGTGAGGTATTGGCTCAAATTAGAGTCAATTAATGACTCAATTTGGTTTAGGGGAATGTCATGAAGGGTTTTGGACATTAATTTGGGGGGAATTAATTTAGTTATGTGGTTCAATTTGGGGGAATTGAGTCATATGGTAAAACTTGGGGCTTTTAGATTGAGCTAGAAATTTAGTTTGAAATTGGGCATGGATTTGGTTTTGATTGGGTTTAAGCATGATGAATTAGATTTTAGAATTAAAATTGTGGAGGATTGAAGTTAATTGGATGGACATTGGGAGCAATTTGAGCATTTTGGGCTTAAAGGGGCAATTTGGGACTTTTTATCAAAATGGGTCAATTTGGTCAAATTTGGCCCAGTTTAGTGGTTCAAATTTATTTTAAGGGCATTTGAAGTGTTGTTTGAGGTTTTCGTAGTTTTTTTAAATTTTTAGAATTTGAAGGGTTTTTTGGTAATTTTGGTTTGGGGGCATTTTGAGAATTTTGGAAATTTTGAAGTATTTTGGCTAATTTGAGTGGTTTGGAAGGGTTTGAAATGATTTTTGAAGAGATTTGGAGAATTTGGCTTATTTTTGGTTTGGAAAATCTAGGGTTTTTGGGCAACTTGGTAATTTGATGAAATTTGGGGGTCAAAATTAGAATTTTGGTAAGGTTGGTTTTGATTGAGGGTATTGATCATAAGGTCACCCTGTTTTAGCCGTAAGACCAAATGAACTCCCTTTTTGGATCGTCCATATGCTAATCTTAGCCAAACCCTAACCTAGGGCTAAGGGTTCAGGGGACCATCCACATGAGTTTCCAATACATTAGGGGATCAAGCTAAGTATGTTTAGGTTAGGGATGAGGTCGAATGTGAAAGTGCAAGTGTGTGTGTGCAAGACTGACCAAGATCACACCACCCAGGGTGAACCCTAAGGCCAAATATTCCTATGGAGACTCCTCTAAAGCTCCCCCATTTTGGTCCCACCTACAAAGTATTAGAGTTTACAACCAACATGTAGAACTTCAAGATGAGCAAAGAAGAGCTTAGCATTTCTATTGGTGAAGGTACCATCACTAGTTTATAGCGACTTTATATATGCTTAAAAATACAAAAATTTGATACTGCTGCTAGAAGATTTAAATCCCCGGCAACGGCGCCAAAAACTTGATAGCGACTTTATATATGCGTAAAAATACAAAAATTTGATACTGCTGCTAGAAGATTTAAATCCTCAGCAACGGTGCCAAAAACTTGATAACGATTATAGATTTGATAAAGATGTGTATAAAATATTCAATAATTACAAAGTCACACTTATCAACGCACGTATCGCTCAAGTAATACAGGGCTCTAATGGAGTCATGAATATCGATCCCACAGAGAGTAATATTAGAGGCTACGGACTAAGATATAAAAAATCAATGCTTAATCATAACAATATAGTTCAAATTGCATATTTGTCACTAATAGGCAATTGAAATAAAAATGTAATTTTAATAAACAATTAACTAATTCTACTAATAAATTTGCTAATAGTGAAGTTCAATATATAAGAAAGCATCCTTCTCCTTGTCAAGAAGTTTAAGTGAATGGATAAATTGAATCAGTTTAAATTATATTGAGTCAAATAAAAACTTAATTATTATTTACCCTTTGGACCAGGCATAAAGAGCATTGACTAATCTTATGTTGGTTATTGAATCTGCGGCTAGGCTGGGAGGATACCGACTCTCACTTCGGAGCTCCCACGTTTCCCTCGCCTGAGGGCTAACATCTACACTTCAGCACCTAAACGATAGGACCGAATTGAGGATTTTAGTCTGTCATTCTAAAATCTCTAATTCTACGCCCGATAATTTTTATTTCTCTATTTATTTTCACCCAACTTTCAAGGACTTTGACCTCCCTAAATCTTGGATGTAATCTTCACTTTAATCGTAAAACTCAACATATTTTAACAAATTCAAATCATCACAACTTCTTTAACATTCTCATGGAACAACCAATTTAAATCACCATTTCACAAAATCTCAAGATAAGGAGAAAGACAGAGAAAACTTCTCAGAACTCATGGAGAAAATACGAAAAAACTTGTAATTTATATATAAACACAAAGTATACAAACTTCAATAAGTAAATACCACTTATCACTAATTCCTCCCCAAGCAAACTCCTCGAAGTTCCTCTGAATCTCTTCTTTTCTTTACAGCACACAAAATTATCCTTCAAAGCGGCAAGGAGGAAGAAATCTCTCACTTTCCTTGCACTCTTACAATCTCTTGAAGAATTCCTCACAATACTAACCACTCTCTACACTCTAATGAGCACCACAAACAACAAAGACTTGGCGGATATCCATGGACACCACCTTTTTAGGCCTCCAAATGTTTTTTTTTAAGTTACAGAAGAGTTTTCAAGAGATACTTAAGCGTCCTTTCAAAAATCGACCACATTCAATGCATCTGTTGAGGGAACCGACGTGCTCGTCGTCAGCGACCTCGATGGCGCCGTCAGTGGCCTTCTAGAATATTTAATTTGGGATTGTTGGGAAAAACTCACCGTCGGCTCAAATCTTAATATTTTGGTCCTTTTTGCTCCAAATTCGCTCCTTTTTTCATTTTTTTGCTCCAATGACCATAATTAAACATACCTGCAACAAAACATCAAAAATACATTTCTTTGGAGTGCAATATCATCAAAATCAGGGTATAATATGTATGAAAATTTTAACATATTTTTCTTTGGTCAAAGTCCCACAAACTTAACTATTACTTGCCCTCAAGTAATTTTAGTACTACGTAAAAGTTATGATTAATTTTGCTAAAGTTTTAATTCAGAAATACTAGAAGTTTGATTTAAGTAAATACCATAGTGAGATTTTTTTGAAAATTTTCAAGTAATTAAATTAACTCTGTAAGTACAAGACTATCTAGTCATCAAGTTTAAGAGTTCTAGTTTTCTATTCATTTCAAGAATGATTATATGTTGTAATATCAAGTCACTTACAATATTCAAATGATAGGAACTTCATCAGAACATTACTTATAAAAGATGTTATTCCATAACTATAAATTCAGGAATGTATTTAGGTTTTCCCTTTAGGTAGGTCCAAGTGAAGCCAATTTTTTATTAGGCATCTCCTCAAGCTTCTCCTCACTTATATATATAGATATATATATA
>JXCR01148042.1:6552-31343 GCA_002079205.1 Phalaenopsis hybrid cultivar
ACACACACACACACACACACACAGCCACACACACCAAATCTCTCCCTCACACCACCGAAAAAGCCTCTTCTTCACACTGACCCCCATTCACACACACGTTTTTGGGTGCCTCTTAACTTCTTCTAAAAGAACTCTCAAAATTCCCAAGAGTCAACTTAGATGCCTCATTAAAATTGATCAAAATTCAATGCATAAAATCAAAACTAATTATGGCATCTGAACACCCATCTGTTGTGCCGTGACACCAACCTTCTAGAAGCCTAATATAACTGCTTGGTGCCGAGGCACCTAATCCAGGTGCCATGGTGCCTAACTCTCTATTTTCATGTACGGGACCGATGCTTAGGTGACGAAAGCTAGCGCCTAGGCGCCAGTTCACTTTTGGCTCCTTTACTCCATTTACCCCATTTTTGCTCATTTTTCTCTAAAACTCTATTTCTTGTTCTCGAAATAAAAAAACAAATAAATTATCTTCCATTAAAGTGTAATATCATTAAAAATGAGTATAAAAAATATATATAAAAGTAGCACAATTTTAGGCATGTCAATTCCCTCAAACTTAAATGTCACTTGTCCTAAAGTGATTCTTCAATTTTATAAAATAAATGCTTTAACATATGGTTGTGGGTTTCATAAAAGATTTTTATAGTTTTGCCCATAAATGTGAGAAACTTTAGAAAACATTTTAATAACTCAGTTTGGAACTAGCGTATAAGAGTATCTAGTAATCAAGTTAAGAATTTTGATTTTTTATTTATTTCAAAAATAATTATAATTTCTCACACTTAAAAATCCTAGAAGAATTAAAATATATGATTAAATGTGAGCTCCATTAGTTAGAATTGATAATAGGCTCAGAATCATATCTAAGTTTCCTCCCTTAAGATGATTCAAGCGAAGCCAATTTTTAATTAGGCATCTCCTCAAGCTTCTTCCCACATATTTTTTTACTTTTTATTTTATTTTTTTTTCAATATATTTTTAATCCTTATATTTTTATGTGAGGATTACTATATCTAGATTGAATTTAAAGATTTTCAACTTCACTATTCTCCTCATAAAGTTAGAAACTTGTCACAATTCTTTACTTTCTAATGTGTATTAGTTTAAAAATGACTTTTCATGGAGTCCCAATTCTTTTTAAAGTGTAAATATAAGATCCTTACTTTTTCAAGAATATAATTTCTCCTACTATAAATAGTAAAAACATATCCATACTCTTTTATACAAAATATCTTAACTTTAGAACTACTCATTATAACCAAAAAAATTAACTTAAGTCTACCATAACATTCATAGAGTTAAAAATATAGTTCTCTAAAGATAACTCTACATACCATAGCTTATTTCAAAATAATTTTAAAATATAGTCTATTGAGGATAAATAAAAGCTAGGTTTTAAAAGTTTTCCTCCCTCCCCCAAACTTAAGTTTTTAAACAGATTTAAACATTTTAATACAAAAAAAATATGAAGAGAAAAATATTAACAGGATTATTATCCATCTTGGGGTTCTAAACATGAAGATCGTATAGGTACAAGTAGTAAAAATAGGTTCTTAACAATAGTTAATCTTAAATCGACATGTATAGCATGAAAACTTATAATTTAAAAGATCTACTCCAGCACACAAAAAAATACTATACATTATTTGGAGCAAAAAGTAAATAGTGGAGCAGTAAAAACAACAAGTGTAGAATATACCAAGCCATAGTAACAAACAACTTAAAATTCTGTACATGATAATACCCAAAAGTACAATAATAAAGTCATAAACGGTAAGGTAATCTAAGTACATCCAGACTAAAAATCAAAATACTATTCATCTTCCTCCTCTTCATCATCTTCTTAATACATAGGATTGCAATGCTCAAACCTCATATATTTTAGATAAGAAGGAAACTCCACAGTCTTATCTCCTTTGAGAAAGTTTACAAGTGAGGGATGGAAACCTTTCTCTTAAGCACCCTTTCATTTGAGATAGGAATCAAATTGTTCCAAATGTTCATCAATAACTTGAACTTTACTTTATACAAATGATATATCATCTTGTAATGCCTGCATCCGATCAACCATTAAGCACCCTTTCATTTGAGATAGGAATCAAATTGTTCCAAATGTTCATCAATAACTTGAACTTTACTTTATACAAATGATATATCATCTTGTAATGCCTGCATCCGATCAACCATAATATATAAAGTAATAGCAAGATGAGAAGAAGTACAAGAGGTAGAAGCCCTAAAAGTATAAGGAATATAAGAAAAGCTAGCTCCAGCTCTCTGGATAGCATGTAATCTATATAGTTCCACATTAGTATATCCAGTAGGCCTTAGTGGTTGCAATAGCTCTTCCCTTTTCTCATAACTTACTTTTGATTGCTGACATAAAGTAAAAATGAAGGAAGGGTATCCAAGGACTCTTGTAGTAACTCCTCTCAAAGAAGTGATAATATTCTTGTAAATAAGCGAGCCAATTTCTATAGGTTTCATCCTCTGAATGCAAAATTTCTAATGTGGCTCTCTCTCTGGTCACTTCACTCAAATGGTTTGTAGGAAGAAGGCAAGCAGAGATGAAATAGTTCCAGGTAGGACTTAGATGGGGCATTGAGTATGGAAGAAGAAAAATTAACCCTATGGTCATTCTTAGTTTTCCATGCTCCACGCCCATTGGTCAGAAATGCTATAATCTCATCGAGTTCTAACTCAGAAAGATTGAAATCAAAATAAAGCATTCAAAAACATCAAACAATGAGTATATAGTGTTGATATGCTTTGGAGTGAAGTTGACACATTTCTCCTTGACTATTACAGAGTCAAAAGAAATTTTGGTGAGGTTAGCATAAAATCCACGCACCACTGAAATAATACTACTATAATGAAGTAGCAAAAACTTTCTCAATGTCGCGCCACTATCAAATTTTCTACAGAACCTCCGGGATGAGAAAAGCTCCATTCTGCAATCAACTTTTTTTGATAAAAGTAAATTATTGTATCGATCCTGAGCTTTTAAACTTACAAAATTTCTTTGATTAAAAACCTCCATCCCCTTTCCTCTCTTTGTATTAGGATCCATTTCAAAATCTAATAAAAACCCAAATAAATTCCAAACATAAGTTATAAAGGCTTCTACAAGCATTTTCCAACAAACAAGCTTCGCATCACAAATTTTTTTCACTATTTCTCTAAATTTTCAAATTTTTAGCATCTTCACAATGTGAAAGAAATCCATGGTGAAAGATGAAAATTTTTTAGGCAATGTGTAAATTTTACTCGGAGAAGAAGAAATTTGAAATTTTTAGGCTTTAAATCGACAAAAATCAAAAGATAGGAGAAGCTCTATAAAGTGCTTTCACGAGCTAGAAGAAGAAGGAGTTCAAAGGAAGGAAACAGCATGAACCAGTGTTTTTCACAGCAAAATTGCAGTTCATGCAGCTCGATGCATAGGCGTCAGAGTTTGGCACTTAGGCACCCTACATCTCAGATAGCTAGCGCTTAGGGATCGGTGGCTAGTTTTGCAAATTTTGATTTTTTTTAAATAAATTCATGGCGAACGTAAGTCCTCCAGATCCTAATCTACTCAATTCAAAATGATTTTGATAATTTTGACATCTACCAAACATCTCCCAAATTTCATTTTCACAATCGTACTATTCTTAAATAAGAACAATCCACACGATTCAGGCACACTAATACTAAATATCAAACTCACAAACATAAATTTAAACACACAAACTTATACAATAGTTTAACACAAACCAACAAACATCAATTCTACATAAGCCTAATTAAGCAAATATAGACACACAAGCATAAGAATATACAGACACAGACACCTACAAATTAAAGTTCAACAACAAATCAAACACACCAAAACATCAACACAAAACACCCCCTACTCATAAATATTAATACTATTTTCCTCTACATTCACATTCATTGGTTGATGATGCATAAATAGATTATAAAATAGAAAGTGAGGAAATTCTTTTGCAGACTTATCCTAAATCCAATTGTTCTTCTGATACATCCTTATTTAAGCCTCATGGAAATTTGCCATATGATCAAATTAAAGCTTCATCTACCAGTCCAGATGATCAAATTGATTAGCGATGTTGCTAATTTTGGTCTTAATAATTGTTATTTCTGTCGTAAAAATGGGCGACAATAAAGCGAAACTCGGATCGAGAAAAAATTGCAAAATAGAAAACACAGCGAAAAGACATAAATTTACGTAGTTTGACAAATTGCCTACGTCCACGGAGTTGTAGAGGATTTTATTAGCTTGAGGAATTACACCCGCCAATCACCTTGATGATTACAAGAAAGAGCTCTCTCTACCTTCCTCTCCCTCAAATTCTCTATCCTTTCCTTCTTCTCTCTTACCACCTATAAATCACACACAAAAAGAAGAAAAACAAGAAGCAGTAACCTTCACACCAAGAAGAGAGAACTAAGATAAAACAAGCTTGTTTTTGCCTCTTCCATAAGCCAAACTCATGAACAGGAATCCTTGAAGAAGCTCTCTTTCTCCTCCATCCCTCTCTTCATCTGCGACAACCTTCTTTCTACAATATATAGAGGTGACGGGATCCTGTAGCGCGGGCTAGAGCTTGCTAGCGTGAAAACAGAGATTGAGCGTGGTCCTCTATAAAAAATAGAAGAGTCGGGAGTTGTAATTTATGAATAGGAGGCATGAGAGCTGGATTCACGAAATATAAAGATAATTCAGGCGATCAAATAAGGAAGCCAAAAAACTGTGATTAGCAAATTAAGTAATTTGCCTAGACTATGGTGGACCGGGCTCCACTCCTTCCTCAACAACTCTTCCACTTAGAGACTGGGATACTCACTGCATCACCCATTAACTGCACCGTCCTCTTCTTCAAATGTGATATCCTTCACCTCTGCAACTCAAAGACCTGGTCTTCATTCCAGAAGACCAGCTGAAGTTAAGCACAATTTCAGCTTCTCACGAGTAACACCCTAAGTTGACATATCACCGTCAACTTAGCCTTGTACCATCTATCTACTTAGAACTTCCACTACATGAGTAATATCCTGCCTCTGTTGAAAGCTCATTTCAATAAGTCTAGCTTTGTACCCCTTATTGCCACCAAACACAGTCTTTACCAGATACACCCACTTGTTGTGCACTGCATTTTTCCTTGATGGAAGTTCTGTCAGCTCTCAAGTCTAATTCCCTGACATGGAATTCATCTCCTCCTTCTTGGCCAACTTCCACTTACTTGAATTCTCAGCTTGAAAGATTTTATTATAGCTCTGACTCATGTGAACAAGCCTGCAATGCTACAGATCCGTCGTGCTCTCTACAACTGTAGTAGCCTCAGTGTGAAGTAAACCTGTAGTCATATATAGTGTATTGGTTTTCTTACCTCGAGCCTGTACTAATGCTCCTTTGGCAACCTTCCACGTGCTATATAAGAACACTATCGAATGACCACACTCATTGAGCTGCCCAACGGAGATGAGGTTTTTCTTCAACTCAGAAACGTGCTTGACCTTTTGCAAAGTCTATTTGCGCTTGTTAGAGAGTGCAATATCAACGTCTCCCATCCCCATAACGTCCAATGCTTTTCCATCATCTAGATATACCTTCCCAAAGTTTCCTGAAACATAGTTCTGCATTAACTCCTGGTGGGAAGATGTATGAAAGGAAGCTCCTAAATTTAGTATCAAGTCATCAACAAAATTGTGAACTGCCAGCAATAGAGCATCCTATATCTCTTCAGTTACAAGATTAGCACTATCATTCTCATTCTTCTTAGGATTTGTGAAGTTTCTTTTTATGTGGTCAGCCTTGCCACAATTCCAGTAGGTTGCCTGCTTGTCAGACTTTGATTTTGATCTTCATCTGCTTGAGTTTTTGTTTTGTGATCTTCCTCTAGAATCAACCATCTGTACCGAACTTGAACCTGAGGTTTTATCAGAATCTTTTTTGCGCACTCCTTAATCAAAATTAAATCACGAATATCACCATATTTCAATTTATATTTATCTGTAGAACTGCTAACTACCATTCTCATGGCTTCCCAACTAATTGACAATGAAGACAACAGTATCAGCGCATATATCTCATCATAAAAATCAATTTTAACAAATGACAATTGATTTGTGATATTATTGAAATCATTCAGATGTTGTGCAACATCTGTACATTTCCGTTATCTTCAAATAGAAGAACTTTTTCATTAGATGCACCTTGTTATTCGCCGATGGTTTTTCATACATACCAGATAAAGTCGCCATGAGATTTGCAATAATCCTATCCTTAATGATGTTGTGGGCAATGGACCTCAAATCAAATAACCCCAAAACTTATCGATCCAATAAATTCCATTATGCATCGTCAATATTTTCCTGATTCTTTCCAAGTAATGGCAGGTAAAGTTTCATTCCATAAGGGTAGTCATCTACCTGTATCTTCCAATAACCAAAATTTGTGTCATTGAACTTCTCGATCTCCGATGCCATCACATCTTCTCGACCCATCATTCTTCTTTAAATCAAAACCAAAGCTATGATACTAATTGTTGTACAAAAGAATGACAATAAAGCAAAAATCGGATCAAGAAAAAATTTACAAAACAAAAGATGTAGTGGAAACATACAGATTTACGTGGTTCAACAAATTGCCTATGTCCACAAAGCTGTAGAGGATTTTTTTAGCTTGAGGAATTACACCCGTCAATCACCTCAATGATTACAAGAAAGAGCTCTGTCTCTACCTTCCTCTCCCTCTACTTCTCTCTGCTCTCCTTCTTCTCTCTTGTCACCCTTAAGTCACACACAAAAAGAAGAAAAAAAAAGTAGTAACCTTCACACCATGAGGGAAGCACTAAAGGAAAACAACTTATTTTTGCCTCTCTCATAAGACAAACTCAAGAACAGGAATCCATGAAGAAGCTCTCTTTCTCCTCCCTGCTCTCATCCTCTTTCTTTACTCCATAAAGCCAATAAAGAAGAACCAAAGAAGAGAGCCATACTGCGACAACCTTCTTTCTATGATATATAGAGGTGGTGAGATCCTGTAGCGCGGGCGGGAGCTTGCTGGCGTGAAAACAGGGATTCAACGGGGTCCTCTATAGGAAATAAGAGAGGCAAGAGCTGTAATTCATGAATAGGAGGTGGAAGAGCTAGGTTCACAAAATCCAAAGATAATTCAGGTGAGCAGATAAGGAACCCAAAAAAGCTTGATTAGCAAATTAATTAATTTTCCTAAACTACAGTGGACCAGGCTCCACACCTTCCTCAACAATTTCCTCCTCAATCTTCTTGATCTTCTCTACAACACCTTCAATTCTCATCAAAAGAAATCTATTGTAGAAAGTCTACACATCTTTGTTGATGAATTTCTATCTATCAAAAGCTCCATTATTCTTGCTTTCCATACTCCTTGATGCCATAGTATCAAAGAGAGTTGATTTTTGCACTTAATTCCTTCCAAATACTCCTACATGTCTAGAAAATGAAGCCTTATAATCATTATATAGCTTTATGGTGATTTTAAAGGGATAAAATCAGTTTAAACTGCAAAGTGTTGGTTTAAACTACAATGAGGAGATTTAATCTGCAATGGGGCGGGCTATTTAAAATGCAATGAGGCAGTTTTTAAAACTTTGGCGCCTAGGTGCCATATTGCAGTGCTTAGGCATCAGACTTATCGTAAGCTGGTGCTTAAGAGCTAGGTTTCAGTTCTTAGGCGCTAGTGCTCAAATAAGCATCGCTTCGCTTTAGGTCCAATTAATACGTTCCAACCTCATCTTGATCAATAAACTAGTGTTTAAAGCCTTATCATGTAGATCTCAACATAACAACAATAAACACCAACAATCAATCCACACAGATAACCATGGGTTGCCTCCCACGAAGCGGTTGGTTTAACGTCGTCAGCTTGATGTATCCTATGTTTACTCCGGTTGACCTAACATCAGTACTTCATCAAATATAAACATGTTTCCACTTATATAAGGTTTCAATATGTCTCCATTTACTTTAAATATTCTTTCATTTTATGAATCTTTAATATCCACAACACCATATGTATAGAATTTTATCACAACAAATGGCCTCGACCACCCGAACTTAAGTTTTTCGGGAAATATATTCAATCTAGTATTATATAGTAAAAATTCTAGTCCAGGCTGAAAATATTTTCTTATAATCTTTCGATCTTGCTAAATTTTCATCTTTTCCTTATAAATTTATGCATTCTCATAAGATTCATTTCTAATTTTCTCAAGCTCATTTAATTGTAATAATCATTTCTTGCCAGCATCCTTCAAATTATAGTTAAATTCCCTTACAGGCTATTAAGCATTATGCTCCAATTCAATTAGCAAGTGAGAAACCTTTCCAAATATGAGCCTATATGGTGGCATTGCTACAGAAGTTTTGTAAGCAGCCTTATGGGCCTACCATGCCTTATCAAGCTAGCAGACCAATGTTTTCTATTAGGATTTACAGTCTTTTCTAATATTCTTTTAATTTCATGATTGAACACTAACCTGACCCATAATTATGTAGATATTTATCCTCCTTATTATGCCAAAAACTTGACCCAAATTATATTTAGCGGCCAGTGAGAATAAATGTAATATGATTAAATAAATATTTTTCTCACTAGAGGTACTACGCAAGTATACATATCATTTCAATTAATATAGAGTTTTATTTAAAAAACTCACTATCGATCTCATGAGGAAGCCAAAAAAAGTAAACAGTAAATGAAATATAGGAATCTTGACTTTAAGAAAACTTTACTTAAGAATGCATCAACTAGCTAAAGATGAAAATTAACTTACTAAAGTCTACAATATGCAAATAAAAGTAAATGTAATGACTTAAAAAATATATATGAATAGACTTTCTCCTTGCCAATAATTCATAACCAGCAAAGGATTTCAAAATTTATTTAGAAACTTAAATGTGGTATTGTGACAAAAAGGAGCACACTTATTTCTTGACTTTCTTGTGAATTATGCAAAGAACATTGGCTAATCTAAGTTGGTGTCGGCATGTATAGTAGTGCTGGGTAGGTTCTAGTCTCTCACTTCTAGATTACCCACTGTACCCTCTCTATAGGACCTACCAGTGACCCTTAGTTCCAATCTCTAGACCAAATTGGAAAAAGAAACTGATCTGTTACTCTAGAAACATCAATTCTATGCCCAATAAAACTTATCTTTCTATTTATTTGGACCCCTTTTTAGATGATCATGACTGCTCTTTCCAAGGTAGAATGTGATACTTACAATTTAACAAATCTTAGCCCTTTCAAGTCTATAAGTATCTTAACTATTTTTAACAATACAAGTGATTAATTTGTAAAGTAAATGAAGGACCAGTAAAAATATAATCACAATTTTTAGAAATAAAAGAAGTTCTAAACAAAATTAAAAATTACTTACTTAATTACTTCATATTGCAAAGAGAAAGAAAAGAAAACTACTCATGAAGCATGGGGATAACAAAACAAAACATATTTTTAAAACTCTAATCCAAAGTACAAAACTTAAGAACAAAGATATGAATACTTAGCTGGAAGGTTCCGCCAAGCACTCCTTTAAAGTTTTGTGACTTCTCTGACTCCAATAGCACTTACAAGACTCACAAACTCCAGAAATAACTAAGACTCACAAAGAAAACTTCTCACACACTTAACACACTCACACAATATGACTCTCTAATTGACACGATTGTTTTGTCAAAGTGATTCAGGATTTTGCATTGATTGTTACTAGTGAGTTTGAAGAGGATTTCCTTGATGTAAATGATGACTTCAAAAATTATCTGATAGAAGATGCTTCGCCAAAATTTGAAGAAGAAATCAAGTCAACCATCTATAAATTGAAGGAAGCCAATCTCGGTACTAAGGAACAACCCCGACCAACCTTCATAAGTTCTCTACTTAGTAAAGAAGAATCTACAAAGTTGATCAGACTTTTATCAAAATTCAAAGATTGCTTCACTTGGAGTTATGATGAAATTCTAGGATTATCCTTAGAGGTTGCAATACATAAGCTCAGGCTGGACAAAAATATGAACCAGGTTAAACAAGCTCCTAGAAGAATGCGCCTTGAAATAGAGCACCAATTCATTGCCAAATTAAAAAAGTTAATAGAAGCCAAATTTATGCTGGAAGTACATTACCCAATGTGGTTAGCCAATATTGTGCAAGTTAAGAAGAAGAATATATAGATCCGTGTAAGTGTTGACTTCATAGATTTAAATAAAGTATGTCCAAAAGATGAGTTCCCATTACCGATAATGGTGGACATCACATTGACACACGAGATCTCCTCCTTGATGGATAGATCATAAGGTTATAATCAGATAAAGATGGCTCCAAAAGATGCAGCGCTTATAGCTTTGAGAATGTCAATTGGGATCTTATGCCACACAACAATGCCATTCCGTTTAAAGAATGTCGTAACAACATATCAATGAGTTATGACGAAAATCTTCGATGGCCTCATCCACAACCAAGTGGAGTGCTACGTGGATGACTTGGTCATCAAAAGAAAATAGAGAATAAACCACTTGTACATTTTGAGGATTGTGTTTGAGCGATTACAAAAATATGATGAATCCCTTAAAATGTGCCTTCGACGTTACCTCTTAGAAATTTCTAGGATTTGTTGTCCATCATCAAGGAATTGAGATTGACCCAGATAAGAATAAAGCTATCTTAAATGCCTCCTCCAAAAATATTGAAACAACTACGATCCTTTTAAGGAAAATTGGCATACCTAAGACTCTTTATATTGAATCTGTCAGGTAGGTGTCAGCCCTTCTGGGAATTAATTAAAAAGGACTCAAATTTTATTTGGGAAGAGAAATGCTAGTGGGCCTTCAAGGATGTTAAGCAATATTTAATGACGCCTTTTGTTTTGGCAGCCCCTATCCCGGGAAAATTGTTGAAACTTTATACTGCGGCCTTAGATGACTCTCTCGGAGCCTTGCTAGCTTAGGTCAATGACAAGGGTAAGGAAAACAAACTCTACTACTTGAGTCAACGTCTAATTCCAATGAAGGTAAAGTATCCTCCTATTGAGAAGCTTTGTCTAGCTTTAATTTTTGTCACCCAAAAGCTTAGACATTACATGCTGTCTTATAAGATCACTCTTATTTTGAAAGTTAATCCGTTGCAATATTTGATAACCCGACCAACACCTTCTGGACATTTAGTAAGGTGGTTGATGAATTTATTGCAAATTGACATAACTTTTGTACCCCTTTGCGCTATGAAAAGACATTTTAGTAGATTTTCTTGCAGTGCACCCACTTCCAGCTAAGTCCTTGATCCGACTTTTTTGTTGCGACAGATTGTGTAAAATTTAATTAAATATAATCAATTAATATTTGGATTCTACGTAAGTATACATATCATTATCAAGTAATAATAGACTTTTTATTTAAGCCCCAAATTTTGATCGTACATGGAAGGTTTAAATTGAAAACGATAAATTTGCTAGAAAATTCACAAAAAATCAATTAAAATTGCTATCATTAATTTTAATTATTGAGATATAATCAAAATTAAAATTTTAAACTATTATCAAATGAAATATGAAAATTTTCAAATAGTAAATACTAATCTATTAACTATGTTTATGTAAGAGAGATTTTTATGTGAAAAAGCATCCTTACTACTACAATGAGGCTATGGTAAAATGAGATGAGATAAATGTTCATAATATGTATTGTGCCAAATAGGAGCAATTTTAATTCTCTACCCAGCTACAGTGCTTAGAAAATTATTGGCTAATCTCAGTGTTTAGTCTCTAAATCTATGGCTAGGCTTGGAGGATGCCGACTCCCACTCCAGAGCTCCCACTTCCCTTCACCTAATGGCTAGCTCTCGCTTCAGTTTTTAAACATTAAGACTGAATTGAAGATTTTAGTTTATCACTGTAAAGGTTCTCCAATTCTACACCCAACAAAGAATATTTTCCTATTTTGTTGCACTTAATTCCATAAACGATGTTCTCTTTCATGGAATCAAATGTGATCCTTACTCTGTTAAATGATGTTCTCCTTCATGAAATCAAATGTGATCCTTACTCTGTTGTAGAACTCATACTCCATTTCCCGGATCATATGTTTCACAACATATAAACAAATTTCTCCTTCATGAAATCAAATGTGACCCTCACTCTGTTGTAGAACTCATACTCCATTTCCCGGATCATATGTTTCACAATATATTTTAATTGTTATAGAACTCATACTCCATTTCCCGGATCATATGTTTCACAACATATTTTAACAATTCAATTGGCCATATTGAAAAGTAAATTAAGTTCGGAGTTGAAAAATCATGACAATTTATTTTACAATTTAATATTGGCTCTTTCATATCATCTCTTCATTTTGTCATATCTCAGAGTAGGGAGAAAGATAGAGGGAACTACTCAGACTTCATGAGAAAGAAATAACAAAACATAAATTTCATATATAAAAGAAAGTTCATACAACACTGATAAATAAATAATACTTATATGAAAACTCTTTATCAAAGCAAATCCTTTATAGCCTTTTCTTAGAATTGTAGGAAGAAGATATCTCTCACTTTTCTCCTTATCCAATACTCTTACAGGAAGTTTCACACTAAATCTCTCCACAAAAACTCTAAACTATGAAAATAAAATCGCTAGTTGACTCTAATATGGTAGTGTAATGGAATGATGTGACGCAAAAAATGAAAGTAGAGGAGTGAAAAATATAGAGGAGCTCATTTTCTGATGAAATTTGGCCCTAAATAGAGCCTAAGGTCGGTTCTCCAAGAGGTGCCTCCAAAAACTCTTCAAAAAGTCATCCAAATACATTGAACCTTCTAGAAACGGGGTCTGCACCGCCTTTGGCACCATCCACACTAGTATGACACCGTCGGCACTGAGTAAAAAAATCCGCTGCCGGCGTTGAGAATTTCTTAAAAAATATCATTTTGACTCCAAATTTCATCTATTTTGCTTTCTTTTTGCTTTAAGCCCTAAAAATCAACAACCTGTAAGAAAACATCAAAATACCTTCCATTAAAGTGCAATATCATTAAAAATAGGTATAAAATATGAGTATAAAAATGCATATATTTTTGGTGTATCAAAATCTCCCAAACTTACATACTACCTGTCCTCAAGTAACTCCTTTACTATATAAAAAATATGACTTCTGATAATGACCTTAACTTTTAGACTTCCATAATTTAGTTTTCCAAATATAACAGTATAACTTAAGAAAATTCAAAACAGCTCCAATTAATACTAAAGGTTTAAAAATATTCAATAATTAAGTCTAAGGTTTCTGATCCTCTATTTCTTTCAAGAAAAATTACAATTTATTATATTAANCTGAATTGCCGCTATACCACTTTTCTGTAGGCTCATAATCAGGATATCAAAGATATGGAGGAAATTGCACTTCTCGGTCACCCCTAATTAGGTTCTCCAGAGATGAGTGGAATTTCTCTTCATAATAACTCTTTCTCCTATTATACCTATCAGTATGCTCTGCAAAATGCTCAGAATTCTAAACTTATCAGTGGTAAAATTCATATGATCCATCATCCTCTACAATAATTGATCTTGGGTCTCAGTAGACTCAGCTCTATATGTAGAAGCATGTGAGGTAGATGGTCTAGATGTAGAAGTAGCAGTAGAAGCAGCAGACATCTCCATTCCATAACTCCTAGAAAANTCGGCTCTTAAGAAAGGGTAAATGGTGCTTAGGCGCCAGACTCTCGGGTTGACTCGCGCCTAAGCGTGAGATGTGGTGCTTAGGCGCCAGTGCACGATTTTCAAAATTTTTAAATTAAAGTAAATTGCACTATTTGCCTAAGTAAACCACCCCTAAATGGTCTCATAACACTTAAATGACTATTTTCAACTTCCTATAACTCCCTTCTTTCTCAAAATTCTCCATAATAACTATTTGAATTTGAGGTTAAAAATAACACAAATTTCACACAAACAAACTTAAATTAATTCAAAAATAAGTACAAATACCTTTAAACACTTAATTCTCACTCCAAATAGTCTTGGATGAGAAAATTTTTTTAAATACAAATACACAACAATCATTTCATAATTAAACACATATAAGAGTCATTTAATACTAAAAACAAAACTTAAACACTAAACCACTTGAAAAAGCAACTTCTAAAACACAAATTCTAACACTAAACTTAATTTCATTCTTCATTCAAAGGAAGAAATTTCTGTCTTTCATAAGTCTCTCCAAGAATATAGAGTTAATAAAACGGACTGTGGTGACAAGCTCTAATATATCTTCTTCAATCCACTTCTACTTTATGAACATCGCTTTATCCGCTTCCTCTATATAAGTTGCGTGACTAAATTGCATCTTCAATTTCTTTCCAATATGTTATAGATGTGCATGCAACTCAAGTACCTTGGTCTCCAATAAAGCCATACTATTCTCAATTTTGTTGATCTTCTCTGATATCCCTTCAATACTAACGGGTAAAAAACTGTTATACATCTCTTGTGCAGTTTGATTAATGAACCTCTTCCTCATGGTTTCTTCCTTCTTCTTCAAATTCATCTCCCATGAAGACATTTTTTTTCTAAATTTGACTTTCTCTTAGACTCTTAGAGCTAGAACTGATCTGGGGTGAAATTCCTTCACAAAACCCTTCTATTATAGGCCTAAATCCTTCCAATAACTCCTAGACACATTTAGAAACTACCTTAGCACGCTTTTACAAACTAATTGGTGGTTAAACCTTCTAGAATATTAATTTCGTGCATGTGTTTAAACTGCCACGCTTAAGCACCAGTGCACATTTTTGCACTAGTCAACTTAACGTCCAAATTCTCATTCTAACATGTATTAGTCACTAAATAAAGTCTTAAAATATTACATAATAGTTTCAAAAACTATTACCCCAATCTTTTTAATCACACACAAAACAACAATCAAAACAAAAACATTCAAACAACTATTGGTTGCCTCCCACAAAGCGCTTGGTTTTACGTCGTCAGCACGACGTAACCAGTGTTTAGTCTTATTGAACCAACATCATCTCATCATTAAATTTATGCTAATGCGCTATAAAATAATGTTTCAGTCTATGTCCATTAACTTTAAATATTTTCTCAGACTTAGGATCTTTAATATCCAAAGCTCCATAAGGATAAACTTTTATCACAACAAATGGGCCCATCCACCTAGACTTAAGTTTGCCTGGAAATAATCTTAACCTTGCATTATATAGCAAAACTTGTTGCCATAGCTTAAAGTTTTTAGTAAGAATCCTTCGATCATGCCACATCTTCATCTTTTCTTTAAAAATCTTGGCACTCTCATAAGATTCATTCCTTATCTCTTCAAGCTCATTTAACTGCAATAAAATTTTCTCACCAACATCTTTCAAATTATAATTGAACTCTTTAATCGCTCAATATGCTTTATGCTCAAGTTCAACTGGTAAGTGACAAGCTTTCCCAAATATTAGCCTATATGGGGACATTCCTATAGGAGTTTTGTATGTAGTCCTATAAGCTCAAAAAGCATAGTCAAGTTTGACTGACCAATCTATTTTTGTTGGATTCACAGACTTTTTCATAATTCTTTTAATTTTCCGATCAGATAATTCAGCCATGCCACTTGTCTGAGGATGATAAGCAGTAACAATCCTATGATTTATANCTCTTCAAGCTCATTTAACTGCAATAAAATTTTCTCACCAACATCTTTCAAATTATAATTGAACTCTTTAATCGCTCAATATGCTTTATGCTCAAGTTCAACTGGTAAGTGACAAGCTTTCCCAAATATTAGCCTATATGGGGACATTCCTATAGGAGTTTTGTATGTAGTCCTATAAGCTCAAAAAGCATAGTCAAGTTTGACTGACCAATCTATTTTTGTTGGATTCACAGATTTTTTCATAATTCTTTTAATTTCCCGATCAGATAATTCAGCCATGTCACTTGTCTGAGGATGATAAGCAGTAGCAATCCTACGATTTATATGATATTTTGTTAATAACTTCTTCATTATGACATTTCTGAAATGACTTCCCCCACCAGTAATGATAACTCTCAACATCCCAAATCTACCAAATATGTTCGTTTTCAAAAAATTTGCAACACTTTGAGCATCACATCGAGGTAAAGCAATAGCTTCTATCCATTTGGATACATAGTTCACTACTAACTGAATATATAAATTTTTGAAAGATGGTATAAATGGTCCCATGAAATCTAATCCCCATACATCAAATATTTCAACTTCTAAATAAATTTATGAAAGATGGTATAAATGGTCCTATGAAATATAATCCCCAAACATCAAATATTTTAACTTCTAGCATATAATGAGGGTCATCTCATGTCTTCTAGAAATATTTCCTACTCGTTGACATCTATCACAAGTTTTGATATAAGCACTAACATCTCTAAAAATTGTAGGCCAATTGAATCCAGATTGTAAGATTTTATATGCTATTTTATCAACACCGAAATGTCCCCTAAAACCAGAATTATGACATTTTTGGATAATTTCATAAGTTTCTTCTAATAGTACACATCTTCGAATAATTAGATCTTTTCTTTGTTCATAAAAAAATATGTCATCCCAAAAATAAGTCTTAGCTTCAGAAATAAATTTCCTCTTTTGTTGGTATGTCATTCCATATGGTATAATATCAATAACAATAAAGTTTACAATGTCAGCATACCACGGAACACGCCACTCATTAATAGTAAATAATTTTTCATCTGGAAAATGTTCAATAATTTCTTTTTCAAAACAGAGTGGTTTTTTTTAACTCAAGTCTGGACAAATGATCAACAATTTGATTTTCAGTCCCCTTTCGATTTACTATTTCAAAATCAAATTCTTATAAAATAAGAATCCATCTTATAAGTCTAGGTTTAGCATCCTTCTTTTTCTTTAAGTACTTAGTAGCATAATGATCTGTATGCACTACCCAATGAGTTCCAATTAAATATGATCTAAATTTATCAAAAGCATATGCTATTGCTAGTAACTCTTTTTCAATTGTTGTATAATCTATTTGAGTTTCATTAAGAGTTTTACTAACATAGTAAATTATTTTGAAAATTTTATCATATCTTTGTCCTAAAATAGCTCCTATAGCATAATCACTAGCATCACACATTAATTCAAAAAGTTTTCCCCAGTTTGTTGAAACTATAATTGGTGCTGTGATTAATTTTTATTTTAATAAATTAAAAGCTTTTAGGGATTCCCCATCAAAATTGAAAATTACATCTTTCTCCAATAAATGGCATAAAGGCTTAGCAATCTTTGAAAAGTGTTTAGNCAATTATCATGCTTGTATTAATTTCAGAAGGAGAATAACATGATCCTTTCTAGACATGATTCTAATGGTAAGGTAGTAACTGATGTTGAGGACATTGTCATTGATGCAGTTAATTATTTTCAGAATATATTTATTGATCAGTCCACTGAGAGAGCTCCTATCAAGGTGAAACTTTTCTCTAAGTGGATTGATTATGTTCAAAGCTTGGACCTTGTTTAGATTCTTATGGAAGGGGAAATTAAAGCAGCACTGGACTCTATTGATGACCAAAAGATGGCTAGCCCAGATGGTTTTACTGCCAAATTCTATAAGACTACTTGGAATATCATTAGTGGGGAGGTGGTTGATGCTGTACAAAGCTTCTTTAAAGGTATGGATCCCCTAATTACTTCACTGCTTCCACTATAACTTTAATTCCCAAAAATTCTAGCAGGATTAGTTGGGGAGATTTCAGACCTATCAGTCTAACAAATGTCTTATCTAAAGTTATCAGTAAGGTTATTAACAATAGGCTCCAACCTCACCTCCAATAACTTATCTGTAATAACCAGGTAGCATTTGTTGAAAGGGAGAAAAATCTCTAATAATATTCTCTTGGCACAAGAGTTATTGCTGGACCTTGACAGAAAGTGTAGAGGCAACAATCTCATTCTAAAATTGGATATCCAGAAAGCTTATGATACTATCAATTGGAAATTTATCTTGGACACTTTAAATGCTAGGGGTTTCTCTGGGGCCTTTATAATCTTGGTAAGAAGGTGGCTTTGTATTAACAATCACTCCATCTTAATCAATGGTAAAAGCCAAGGGTTCTTCACTGTTTCAAGGGGAATTAAATAAGGAGATCCACTGTCTTCTGCTATCTTCATTCTGGCTATGGAATATCTTTCTAGACTTTTAAATCAAATGTTTGCCTCTTCTCCTCACCTCACATATTAGCATAGATCTAACATTGGGGTGAGTCATCTGTCTTATGTTGATGATATTATAATTTTCTCCAAGGCTACCAAAACTGCTGTGAAGGCTCTTTACCAAGGTCTTACACACTTCCAAACCACCTCTGGTATGCATCTTAATAAACAAAAAGAGTCAATTCTTTACTAACTCAAACACTCTTCCACAAATTAAGCAATGGATTGCTCAGTACACTGGCTTCAGCAAAGCTTCTCTACCAATCAACTATCTTGGTCTCCAATTAATCAAAGGGAGAACCAAGCAAACACAATTTAATGTGGTTATTGATCAAATGCAGAAAAAAGTTACAATGTTAGACTAATTACTTCCTCTCAAATGGAGGTAGACTCACCCTCCTTAAAAGCATCCTAACTTCCATTCCATCCTATGCTCTTAAAATGTTTACCATGAAGAAAGGAACTCAGATAAGGATGGGCAGAATTTTCAACAAACTTCTTTGGGCTGGACAAAAAAAAACAATTACATTGGTTAGCTTGGAACAAACTATGTAAACCCCAAAGTGCAGGTGGTTTAGGCTTTAAAGATTTTCAGCATCTCAGTACCATCAACCTATGCAAACTATGGATAAAGTTCAGAGCACAAGATAGTCTTTGGGCTATGTTCATGAAGGGGAAGTATTGTAGGACAGTTCATCCTACTATGGCTCAAAAGAAGATGTGTGATTCCAGGTTGTGGACTAAGCTTCTGGAAATTAGAAATAAAGCTGAGGATATGTTTATCTGGGGCTTGGTGAAGGCCAAGTTAATTTCTGGCTTGATAATTGGGTATGGAATGGGGAGAGACTTCACAACTCCAATCCTAACTCAATGACAAAAGTGAAGGAATTTTGGATTGATAATCAGTGGAACTACAATTTACTGGATGCCATCCTAACTAAAGAACAATTACATTGGGTTAAGCAAACAAAAATCATTCCTAGGCAGAAAGATAGACTCATTACTAGACAGGCTTCCTCACAAAAATTGTCTGCTTCATCTACCAACAGTTATTTGAATGGCAACCTGTCAAGTGGGGTAGATTGATTTGGGGGAAGTGGTTAACACCTTCCATGTCCTTTTTCTATTGGAGGCTATGGAAATCCTTACTTCTTACTGATGACATTTTGAAGTTGAAAGGGTTTAAGGGACCCTCTTGCTGTCAGTTATGCAGTAAAGCTGAAGAAAGTCTAGATCATTTGTTCTTCTCTTGTAGCTTCTCTCAAGGGGTCTGGTCTGGTATACTAAAACAGTTGAATATTGACATTCTGAAAGTCAGCTGGCAATACTTTTTGGAGTGTTGGATGGAATGGTTAGATGCCAAATTAATAATCATTCCTTGTATTGTTGCCTGGTTCCTTTGGATGTGCAGGAACCAGTTTAAATATGAAAAAAGCAAACCAAAGGAGTGGATGTGGTGTTGAATTGTACTTATTATTTGCAAAAGATAATAAAATTTCATAAGTTTCCTAATATTTTCCTGAATTGGGTGCCCAGTGTGCAGAAGCTAAAAGTGCTTACTTTAGTTCTCTGGAACCCACCTCCTGAAGGGTGGGTAAAAGCCAATACTGATGGAAGCTTCTGTAAGGAGGCTGCTGGTGTGGGAGGAATCTTTAGGAACTCTCTAGGGAAGTGCATGTTATACTTTTCCACTCCAACTTGGGCTTTTGATGACTAGAAACTGAATTGATTGCTATTTATTGGGCTATCTACCTTGCCAAGCATTGCAACATCATAAAATTGATAGTTGAGTCAGATTNAGCATTACATAAATCAAATGGCATTCTTCTAAAAGAAAAAAATACCATAAGGACTAGTAAAAGTTGTTTTCTCTTGATCCTCAGGTGATATTTGTATTTGGTGATAACCAGTATATCCATCCATGAAACAAAAGTATTTATGTCCAGCTAATCTATCCAACATTTGATCTAGAAAGGGTAATGGAAAATGATATTTCCTAGTGGCAAGATTTAATTTTCTATAATCAATGCATATTCACCACACTGTAACTTTTCTAGTAGGTATTAGTTCATTATGTTCATTCACAGTTACAGTTACACCTTATTTCTTAGAATTGCAGTGAATTGGACTAGCCCATGCACTATTTGAAATAGGGTACATAATTTCAACATCTAACCACTTTAAAATTTCTTTCTTAACAACTTTTTTCATAACAGGATTCAGTCGCCTTTGAGGATCAGCTCTAGGTTTGTAGTTCTCTTCCATAGAAATTCTATGCATACAAATTGAAGGACTGGTTCATTTAATGTCGGCAATTGTCCATCCAAAGGCTTTCTTAAAGTTTTTCAAAATTTTCATCAACCTTTCTTCTTCTTGCATCATTAATTTTGAGAAAATTATAACAGGTAAAGTAGAGGAATCTCCCAAAAAGGCATCTTTTAAATGTTCAGGAAGTAACTTCAACTCAAGTTCTGGAGGTTTTTAAATTGATGGACAAAATGATTTATCTTTGTATATCGTGTCTAAAATATCAAATCTTTCTCGAACATATTTTGAATCTTCCTTAAAAAGTTTTCACATTGATCTAATTCCTCTTCTTGCTTGTGTTCCAAATCTTTTTCTTCAAATTTTTCTTCATAAGTTGTTTTGAAATGACATTCACTTAGATATTTTATAACATCCATCCTATAACATTCATCATCTTTACCTTTTGCAGGATATTTCATTGATCCTGAAATATTGAAAGTAACAGTTTGATCATTGACGTGCATTGTTAATTCTTCTTTCTACACATTTATCATTGCTCTTTTTGTGGCTAGGAAAGGTCTCCCCAAAATGATATGTATCTCTTTATCTTCCTCCATATCTAACACAATGAAATAAACATGAAATATAAATTGAACCACTTTCACTATGACATTTTCTATAACTTTTTTTAGGATATGTTATCGAACAATCTACTAACTGCAGAGTTACAGTAGTAAGGGTTCTTTCTCCTAATCCCAATCTTTTGAATATTGATAATGGCATAAAGTTAATGCTTGCACCTAAATCACATAAAGCTTTCACATATAATCTATCTCCTATTGCACATGGAATTGTAAAGCTACCAGGATCTTTAAGCTTTTCTGGAAGCTTTTTCTGAATTATAGCACTACACTCCTCACTAAGTGCAACAGTCTCATTATCTTCAAACTTTCTTTTCCTATTGAGAATATCCTTCATAAACTTTACATAGCTTGACATTTATTCTAAGGCTTCAACAAACAAAATACTAATTGTAAGCTTCTTAAATATTTTTAGAAATTTTTAAAATTGCTTATCCAACTTCTGGTGACGAAGTCTCTGAGGAAATGGAGGTGGTGGTTTCTCCAAATCAATTTTCAGCGAAGAAATAGGTCTCTCAAAATCTTTTGGAGCGTCCTCTTTTGATTCCTCAATTTCTTCTCTCTCTACTTCAATTTCTTTTTGAACCCTACCTTCCAACTCTCTTCTGCTTCTAAGTTGAACGACTTTTACTTGCTCTTTATTCTAGTCTTTTATATTTGATTCAGTATTACAAGTAAGTGTTCCTTGGGATCTATTACTTAATGAATTTGTTATTTGCCCAAGTTGATTCTCAATATTTCTAATTGCAGCTCCTTGACTTTGTAATTGATTTCCCGTTTGTAACAGCACTTCTTCTATAGACAACTTCTTCTCTTTAAATTGTGTATTACTGTTGAAACCTGGAGTATAAGTAGATCTATAATAATTATTCCCTTGATTATTTCAGTTTCCCAATGGGTTTACTTGGTTGTTCCCCCGTTGCTGATTATTACCACCCAAATTGTTATTCCAGTTAAAGTTGGGATGGTTTTTCCAACCTAGGTTATAATAATTTAAATATGGGTTATTCTACTTGTTTATTATGGCATTCAAAGTTTCTAATGATGCTTGAGAATCTATCATTTGGCCTAATGAATTCTCTTCATTCATGAAAATTGGTTGAGAAAAATTCATTCAAAATTGGTCTAACTTCCTTGAAATTGCAGCAACTTGATTTGTTAACATAGTAAATGCATCAGATTCATGAATATTGGCTACTTTCTTAGGATTCACCCTCTCAGAAGTCCATTAAAAATTATTGGTAGCTATTTCTTCAACTAAAGCATAAGTGTCATAAAATGGTTTTGACATCAATGAACCACCAGCGGCAGCATCGATAATTGATCTAAGAGATTCAATCAATCCATTTATAAAAAGTTTGAATTATTAACCAATCTGGTATAGCATAGTGTGGAAACTTTCTTAAGAGTTCTTTGAATCTTTCACTTGCTTCATAAATAGATTCCCCTTCAAACTAATTAAAAAATGTAATATCATTTCTAAGCTCCGTAGTTTTTTATGGTGGAAAATATTTAGCAGGAAATTTTTTTGCTAAATTACCCCAAGTTCTGATAGATCCAAATGCTAACAAATTCAACCACATCTTAGCTTTATCCCTCAGTGAGAAAGGAAATAATCTTAGTCTTATGGCATCATCTGATACACCATCGTATTTAAATATAGCACATAATTCTAAAAAATTGGAAATATGTAAATTTGGATCTTCAAAAGGTGATCCCCCAAACTGATTATTTGATATCATTTGGATAATAGCAGGTTTAAGCTCAAATGAATTAGCCACTACAGTAGATTTTTTAATACTACAATGAAGTTCATCTACAGTAGGGTTGGCATAATCTCTTAAAGGTCTAAACTCTTGATGAATTTCAGCATTGTGATCATTTTGGTTTGACATTTTTGTAATTTTTTTTGGATTTTTGAAGATTTTTATTTTTTTTTTGGTTTTTCTGATTTTTTTAAAAGTTCTCTCTAATTCAGAATCGTAGGGCACTAGTCCTTCAGAACATGAACTACGCATACACTAACATAAAATAAAATAAAGCTAAACACACAAAATAAAATACAATAACTTAAAGTTTAAATAAGACTTCATAAAAATAGAAATTTGCTTTTAAATCAATAGATTCTTTACAATTTTCACTTCACTTCCCTGACAATGGCGCTAAAAACTTGATCCTGAAACTGCTTATATGCAAAAGTATAACAATTATTCTGATTATGTGTTTCACTTATATTTCCTTATTTCACAAGAAAACCAAAAACTTGATCCTGAAGAAAAATAAGAATTTAACTTTTAATTTATATATATTGGGATACTCGGCAAGTATACGTATCGTTATCAAGTAATATATGACGTTTTGAATAAGACCTGAACATCGAACCCACAAGGAAGATATGCAATATGCACTTTTTGGAAAACTTTCTATTTTTAAAATAACTATTATTTAAACTAAAGATGTTTTTGTAGTAAAGAAAGTTTTAATATTTTTTGTAATTTTAATATTTTCACAAAAGCAAAACAAACTTAAAAAGACAACTTGAGTTTTTGTAGAAGAAAAGCACTAAATATGAAAATATCTTTCTCCTTATCATTAATAAGTAATAAGTATAAGAATTATGTTGTAGAAGTAAGCATATTATGTTGTGCTAAATAGGAGCAATAATATTCTTTACCCTTACTAGAGATGCTATAAAGTATATTGGCTAATTTAAAGTTTGAATAGTTCTAAAGAAAGGCTAGGCAGGAAAGATACTATCTCTCACTCTAGAGTTCCCTCGATTCCCTCCACCTGAGAGCTAACATCTCGTATCAGAACCTAAAATAATAAACCAAGTTGGGGGCTTTAACCTATCACTTTAAAGTCCTCTAACTCTACACCCTTCAATTAATATTTCCCTATTTTTTTGCACTCAATCATATGAACTACATTCTCATTCATACAACCTCATGTGATTCTTTCCAATTGTTGACAGAGACAATACCAGCCCGATTCTTTCATGTCTCACAATAAATTTTAACATCTGGATTGGCTAAATCAAGAAGTAAATGAAGTACATGGATTTAAATCATTACAACTTCTTCCAACATTACAGATCAATGCTCTCCACAACATTCATCCAACACTTAATTACTTATCATTTTAAGAAGAAAGACAAAAAAACTACTCAGAATCTATGGAGAAACAAAACCACACTTTCGTTTAAAAGTAAAAATCATTGTCAAACTAACAATAAGTCTCAATTAAAACCAAAAGTAGTCTAAAATAAAAGATAAAAACTTATCTCAAGTCCTCCACCAAACTCTTGAAGTTCCTTTGAATCTCTTCTCTTTTACAACACTCTTAATAAAACTAAAATAAAAAAGATATATTTGTGGTGCCTGAAAATCTCTCCAACTAACTTCCCAATTTTAGAACTTTCAAAACTTTCCCAGTACTTTAAGGTCCCTTTTCAATATCTCAATCTTCTTTCTTTTATGATTCTCCAAAAGGTGCCTTGGTATCTCTTCAAAATGTGTCTTGATTCATTGTATTTCTCCAAGAGATGCATCCTTTCATAATAATTTTCATCCATGATGGTTGTAACCACCTATTAAGCCAATAGGTGCCTAAAACACCTCTTCAAAATTTGCAAAAAACAAATTTAATCATCCAATAACC